>KL272973.1:0-36672 GCA_000699545.1 Podiceps cristatus
TAGTGTGGCCAGCAGGAGTATGGAAGTGATCTTCCCCCTGTGCTCAGCACTGGTAAGGCCACACCTCAGTTCTGGGCCCCTCACTGCAAGAAGGACATTGAGGTGCTGGAGCGTGTCCAGAGGAGGGCAACGAAGCTGGGGAAGGGTCTAGAGCACAAGTCTTATGAGGAGCAGCTGAGGCAGCTAGGATTGTTTAGTCTGGAGAAGAGGAGGCTGAGGGGAGACCTTATTGCTCTCTACAGCTACCTGAAAGGAGGGTGTAGCAAGGAAGGGGGCGGTCTCTTCACCCTAGTAACACGTGCTAGAACGAGAGGATAGGACAAAAGTTATGCCAGGGGAGGTTTAAATTGGATATTAGGAAAAGTTTCTTCACCAAAAGGGTTGTGAGGCACTGGTAACAGGGTACCCAGGGAAGTGGTTGAGTCACCATCATCCCTGGAGGTATTTAAAAGACGTGTAGATACGGTGCTTAGAGCTATGTTTTAGTGGTGGACTTGGCAGTGATAGGTTAATGGTTGGACTTGATGATCTTGCACGTCTTTTCCAACCAAAATTCTATATGTAAACTAAAATGATATAGATGTATAGGTGTATGCATGACTCTGGTATCACAGTGACAAAAGGTCACAGCACACAAAGAGCTAAAGCTCTTTGGAATGAGATGAAAATGAGTATAGTATATTCAAATCCAGATTTCAAGATCTGGGCTTGTGAAAGGGCAGCTCTGCTTGACAGATGTGAGTCAGAGCTGAAATAACTCCTTTGCCTACTTGTTTCAGCAGCTCACAAGCTAGGTATCAGGGAGAAGCCAGCAGGAGGGAAGGGGTGCGGGGCTGGAGGCAGGACAGATCAATGAAGCTTTTTCCCGATGTGTGGAGTGCAGGCTGTCCACCCTGCTGCAGGCCTGGCCACCATGGTTTTGAGCTAAACAGTGTTCTCCCTTTCCGCATCAACATACAGTTTATATACACATACATATGCAGACAAATATAGAAATGTCATTTCTCAAACTGCCTACTAAGTCAGATGCAAATCGGTGACTATTTATATGGTGTACAACATCATTCTTACCTCTGACTTTAACAAGAAATTTGCAAGTGCCTTTGTTTTCAGCTCTGTCATACACGGTATATTGGATTTTGTGGTCGCCTTCCGGAAAATGGGACCCTGGTGGCAGGCCTTTCAAAATAACACTAAAAAAAGAGATAAAACGGAACAGCCATTCATAAATCCACCAGTATTTTCCTGCTGACAATGCCGTAAAAGCCTGACGAGTGAAGGCTGTAGCATGCTAACATTGTCTGGCTGTACTACATGACTCAAGACTGAGAGTAAGCAAAGGAACAAGCTGGTAGCAGAGACCACAGACCAATTTGCTACCAGCAGCCCACCCTGGACTCCTACAAAAGGACTCCAAGTAATAGAGTGCTTGTCAGCACTCTGCTGACACAAGGGATGCAGAGCAGGCAGGGCCTGCTCGCTTCCTGTAAGACAATCATAGTGTAGCCAAGTGTCACATCATGCCCAAAGGAACCTGAGCTTCCTTATCCTTACATAAGAAAAAATCAAGATTGATCCTCCCTCATTTTGTATTGTGAATAATCCACTGTGAGGGCTGCAGCGTAACCCACAGCTGGTGGAGCGTAAGAAAACTTCCAGCCTCTTACAAAGGGGATGTGCCCCATCTGGCTGCTCTGTACTGCTCCTCTGATTGTCACTTGTGACTGTTTATCTGTACAGAAATGGAACAGAAAGCGAGATTTATTGTCACAACAGAAGGGTGAGGTGATCTGCAGCAGCGTTGTCACCTGGAAGTTGTTCCTATCCTGCAAACGCAGCGGGAGAATTCAGAGGTATTAAATGTACCCTCAAGTAGTGAAGCGGTGAGGTTGAGCAGTGTCCCACATAACAGAAAACCTTATGGTACTCACGGGACTACAGGACCCAGTGCATTTAAGGAAAGCACTGCATACTCTATAAAACATCACATTTCAGCAAGATTTTATAAAAATAGAGATGTGATTTATTGGAAAAGCTTCCACAGATTCAACAGCTGGCCTCTTTTGGGCTGGGAACAGTTACTCATATGAAAAAGTCTACATGGGGTATTCCCCGTTTTTTTGCCTGCCAGACATTACTTCCTCAAAAAGACTTTTGAATTTCTTCTGACACTTTTCAATTTTTTTGTTCTATCAGGCTTATTTTTTTTAATGCTGTTAATTGCCATAGAATTATTACATCAGACCTTAACAGCAATATTGGCTTTAACTGGGCAATGAATTCTTCTGATATTATTTAAATTCTAGCAATAAAAAAGCAATGCCATTCAACAGCTTTTTTGTATTCACATAAAACTGTAAATATCTTTAAGCTTACAACTTTGAGCTTTTAAGATTAACCAGTCCACTAATACACTGTTAAAATATGTAACTTGCTTACTGAAAGAAGCGGATTTTCTATACTCTTACCATTACAATAATCTAGACAGACTGACATAAATCCTGCATGATAAAAATGGGAAAATCAGAGACAGTGGTACCATTACAAGTACATCTTGCTCTTCTGGAGAATGTGACTGTGAAACCATAAAAATTGACAAGGAAATTTTGAGGGAAGTATTACGTTTATATCCCACATTTAAAGCCACCAAAGTTTCAAACAAGAATCATTAAAGGTAACTTCAGAACACTGGGACGTCACATACTGTGATCAGTAGTCAGCATTACTTCTGGAAGAAGCCTAAAGATGATTGCAGATATTGTTTTGTGACACAACTCACCCTGTATTTTTTTAAGACAGTCAAAATTGCCTCTGCTGATAGCTCCAATGCGCCACTATTCTCTTTTCATTGTTATGTATAAAAGGTAACTTGCTGTAAAAAAACTTGTTGACTATAAAACCCACAAAGCAGCTCTGGAAAATGTCACAGATGCAGTCAAAATGCTGCTATTGTTCTTTATTCCATCAGCTCTAAAATAACCACAACAATCTGCTGTTCTTCATGTAGAAGCCCGTTCCTGAATGATTCACCTCCAAGTTGCAAACTTTTTCAGTTAAACATGCAGTTCTTTACAGGCCAGTGACATGTGACAGCTATAAAGAAGCATCTTGGATAAATTAAGAAGAAAGGGTACCTGACCACCCTCATCAGCTGAATAGCTAACTAAGGACCTCAGGAATAAAAAGAAGAAAATGCAGACATCTACAGATTTGCACCTACTCTGTCAGAATCCCGTCAGCAGTGTCCCGTCCCTCCGGAGTGTCCCAGAACACTCTGGCTGTCAACTTGTTGGGCTCTGCGGTTTTCTCTTTCACGCTCGGGCACTGGATTCTTGGAGGTTCAGTATCTGTTGAAATAAATGTCACAGAAATGGGCACCTGTGCATCTGCGATAGCTACTCATTTTCTTCACAGCTCTTGCCCTGCTGTCAGTGTAACCCAGGACCACCTTCAGCTGCCCTCCTCAACACTGGAGCCGTCCCAGCCAAGGCACATGGAGCCTGCACTTCTCAGTTTTTTGTAAGAAGAGTCAGAGATTACAATGATCAACCCCTTGCAACGTAAAAAACCTAAAAGTAGTTATTGTAAATTTCTTTACATAGTCCCCAGTTAAAAAGCAATGTCAACAAATCGAAATACATTTAGCTTTCAGCTCTACGGAGTGATGCCCGAGATTATACCCGAGCAGCCTGGATGTTCTGTTTATTGCTCTTCCTCTCTTTGTTCATCTGTGCAGTAGATAATGTGATGAAGAACATTTGTAAAGCACAGTGAACATAACTCTCTCCGCATGGTAACTTTGCGTGTTACTGTTAACATACTGGTTATTTTTCCTGCAGCAATAGCAAAAAGAGAAACAACAGAAGACTGACGCAACTGTCCTTTTGCAGACAATTGCTGCTGAATTTGATTTTTTTTTCAAGTAATTCTTATAATAATGCCTTACAGGTCACATACCAGCTTTAAAAATGAATACAGAAACAGGACTGCTCTTTACCTGCAAACAGAAAGCAATACCTAAAATGCTGCTTAAATTTAAAGGGTGGCAGGCTTTGCCTGTTCATTTGCAGGTCAGATATAAAGCACAATCTGTATTGCTTTCAGAAAAATGACAATGAGAAAACATTTAGGTCTTTGTAAGGTATCAGATATATAAAATAATTTCATAGACCCTCATATTATACAAGTAACACAATGTTTTCTACCAGTCTAACTAGGACAAGTGCAGCCCTGCTATAGCCCCTTTCAAACTTTTAATATTATTCCAAGAACTTGGGACCCTTGAAAACTAGCTTCTCTCTTTCTTCTGTAAGAGTCGTCCTCCAACCCCAAACACCACAGCTTTATGAGGCACTTCCATAGGAAGAGCTCCTGTCTTAGTTTTGCGCAGGAAGGAGAGGGTGAGGCACAGGCAAGTAAGTGTCATACCGAAGTTATTCAGAAAACATCTGGGATACTGCAAATAACTTTACACAAATGCTAATTTTCATGGCATTTTTTTGGTAAATAAACCATGAAAATCTCTCTCTCTCCTTATAGTATTGGGAGGATAACCATTGATTTTTTTGTAGGTCCTACTAGAAGGCGAAGCTAGCAAGAGTGGCTTCCCGCTACAAGGAGTGGAGCAATCAAAAATGAACAGTAGAATCCTCTAAAGAGCTTTTGAAGCTTCCTGTACTTTACAAGAACACCCTTCACTAAAGATACATAAGGCACTTAGTTCTTCTTTATGGATTCTTTAACTTTTTCACCTTGTGAATTCATTCACTCCTCCTTCCTTCATCTGCTACACTAAAGGAGTGAGCAGGATTTTCAATCACCCACACTGGCTGTAGGGAGCACTTTGTCTCCTTTCCTCATGTTTCTTATTCACTCCCTTATTTTCAAAGCACCTTCCCATTACATGTGGCAACCTGCTCACACTGCAGCCAGGAACAGCTCTGCCCTCCTCTACAAAACTATGTTGCTCTCAGTAACTCCCCCCCCCAGTTTAGCTGAATTAGGGTAGGAAATAACCCAGTCTCACCAAGGCTGCTTTTGGCTCTGGTTAGTTTACTGCGGTGACAGGTCACCACTGTGCTGGGGACGGTATACATTAAATAAACAAAATGCTGGAATAAAAGACAGAACAGCATTCAAGGACCCAGTGTTTTAAGCACTTACTAATCAGAAAGCTCATTATGCTATTTTAGCGCAGAGAAGACTGACTTGGACTTCCACATCATAAAGACAAACGGTTACTGTGGGAACCAACTCACCAAGCACCCAGGGGCCAGGCATTCTTTTTAGCTGGACTTTCCTGGAAAGGATATTTTCTTTGGTCATTGCAGTTGCCTCTTAGCATTCAAATGGCACTAAATGAACCCCACCAGAATAACTCTGCTTTTAAGCAGACCAAGAGAAAGCAGCTGTCTGCCAAAGTGGCTCTGTAACTGCAGTGGCCACTGCTAAACCAAACAGTGCTCAAGTCTTTTTCCTTATGCCCTTCTACAAGGTTGCAGCCAATCTACAGCATATTAAGCACCTTGGCTACAGCTTGGCAGAAGGAAGATAGGTCTAAAAAAAAAAAAAAAACAACCCATTTAAATACAGAGAAGGTGACTAGAGAACATCCAGGCAAATGCACAAGTGACAAAACTAAAGCACAACCCCCCAAAAAACCTTCAATAAAATGTATGACATGAGCAAGGTGCCCACCTGCAGGTCAGAAAACTAAACTGGTTCCAAAACAAACCCCAACGGAGGAACCCACGAGACTGCTGACCACTGGTGAGGTTTTATCAGAGGGAAAAAAATCATCCTATAAGCACCAGATTGTCAGACTCTCTTGCTTAATAAGTATTCCTGGCCGGAGTCGGAGACAGGACACACTGCAAGGTGTCTGACCCCGTAAGGCTAGTCCTACGCTTTTACTACAGTGTCAGTGCTGAAAGACCAATGAAAAGCCAAGCGATTTATTCAGGCTGTTTAGCAGGGCTACGTATTGAATGGGTGAATCTGCCCTGCCAGGTTTAAATCATAGGCAGGGAAATCGAGTTTTCATTAAAAAATTGGCGCTGTTCAGCCACATTCTTGTAAGCTGTTGCTCTTCCCGCCAGCAGCAGCAGGTACTCTGGCTCCACGGGGGGAAGCAGAATTGCAGGCACGGCATCAGGATGTCAGCAGTGGAATACCAAATTTTAAAGCAGCCTTTTGAACTTTGTGGAGAAAAATGCTAAGTTTTCAAATACGTTTTAGACTTTTTTTTTTTTTTTTTTTAACCGTCCTGCGGGGACTGGCCATATTAACAATTTCAACAAAATTTAAGGAGCTTGTTAACTGCCTTTCTCATAGGTTGTTAAAGATTTAAGTTTATTTGCTTGTGAATTTGGGATGACAAAAGGAAAGAAACAGAGGGATGGTACTGACTGCCCACTGCTTGCTTATTCAAGAGTCTGTACTGGATAAGTAAACAGCCTGCTGCTACATAAACACACTGTTATTACTGATTACTGATGACATCAAATTGCTGGAAGTTAATTGAAAACATTAGTCTGTGTCAAAAGCACAAAGAGGAAATCTGGAAATCATAAAAGGGAGAATGAAAAACATTGTCCTGCTCTCCCCACCCCCCTCCACAAGGTATTGCTCTGTATTTAAAAACATCCATTATTAATGGATAATTAATGACTTGGAGTGTAAAGCTTGTTTCAGACATCCGTAGTTGGAAGCTGTTTGTTAGTTAACTACCCACCAATACAGTCTTAGCATGTGACAGAAGGATGACTTAGCACGGTGACGGCCATTTACCACAACCTCTGTTACACAATCAGCAGCAAAATGAAACCTTTATAGAAGAAAAGACAGTGACATTTTTCAACCTTCTAGAGGAAAATACCTATTTCAATCTATGTTACAGTACCTTAAGGATATAATGGAAATATTATTCAAGCGAGTACTGGCATTTTTAGCTAACTGATAACCAAAAGCAGCTGTACGTTGATCTTTTTTAATCAAAGTTACTTCAGTAACATGAAGGGTATCTTTCTTCTTAGATGAGGGGGCAGGGGACAGACAGTCTGCTTTGTTAGGACAGAACACTCACTGTCTCTAAGTGACTGCTAAAACATACCTAATTTTCTTTAATTAAAAAAAAAAACCGACCTTATTTTTTCCACCTTTTAATGAATACCTGTTTCAGCAACGTTAGCCTTATGCCTTTGCTACACCGATCTTCACCTCTGCGCTGTGAACCCCACATAGTTTTGTGCAAAAATGTTAAGCTGTACAACTGCAGTACAACAGGGCAGAGGAAGGCCTCTTGTTTTCAAGAGGATTATAAATTCAGGTCTGCAGTAATTCTGCCATATTTGATGCCAATAGCTGTGGCGTCCCAGGCCATTTCCCTACCTATCGGCAATGATGTGAACTTTACCAGCCCATGTCTGTGATCATACCTAACATTCCTACTGTGCAGAGAGCAACTCATTGTTTGTGTGCTGAAGTAAGAAATAAACAAGCCTCTTTGCCTTTGTATTCCATTGCTCCCCTCACCTTAATTTTACTCCTTAGCTCAAAGTGAGCTGTTCATCCAGTTCTCTCCTGGCCACCGGTAAGCTTTTGTAGGCTGCGGTTTACTCATGACTTTACTGTACCTACTGAATTTCAGTAAGGAATAGGTATTCCATTGCAAACTGAATTATACTGTTAGGCTCCTGTCTGGCCACAAAAAATTCTCTATCCTACACATCAAGAGGTCAAAAGATAACCTTATCGACCAGTTTGCTAACTGTGTAACTGCCTATTTGCATATAGGAACGGTTGCACACTAGGTATGAAGGGGTCTTCTCCATACCATGTGGTATTACCAGAACTTAAATAATAGTATTATTTACTGGGCTACTCAGGATTTGCAATCATATCCTATGCAACAATTATCCTGCATTTTTTTGAATCAAAAAAAAGCATTAGTGCTAACTTAGCCTCTTTTTTGCTTAAGACATATTTGCTTACTCTACTCTGCAAGAGAGTATCCTCTGTAATAAGCACCCCATCGCTGCAGATGAGGTTCTGAATGTGCCAGGAAATACAGAGGACAACATTTTATCATTCCTCTGCCTACACCATTGAGAAGAACAAGGCTTGTTTTTGTAAATAAAAACAAGAGATGCCACAAACAGTATAGGCCTAAGCAGCAGGCTTATTTCTACATTTGTACACCACCAAGTAATGTGAAACCTGAACAAAACTCTATGAATGTCAGGCCACAGTGGAGAGACTCCAAAGCTGTTTGCTAACCTTGACCAAGCCACAGGCCTTCTGAGGAAAACCAAGTTGTCATACACAGAAAACACTGAGCACAAATACTCTACCACCCACAAGCTTAAATTACTGGTAGCCAATTCAGATGGCCAAAAAATACTTTTTTTTTGTAGATGTCTGCTAAACCTTTTATCAGAGACTTCCCTATCTGCTGAAATTTCATTAGCAGGGATGAAAGTTAAATCTCAGTATTTGTTTCTCTCTCTTTTGATTTATACATATAAACCCAATTATTCCAGCTGAGGTTCCCCAGAGACCACTGACTATGTAATGAAAATGGCTGGCATAACTAATGCGAACGAGGCTGAAATTTAGTCTAGTTACCATGCTGATAACTGCAATCCATTCATATGCCCCGGATGTATTTGGAAACTATCATTCCAAGAAAGGAAAGCAAGAGGGGAGGTCAGAGAAAGGGTTTGGTTTCAAACCTGTTTTATCATTAAGTTGCAGAGAACAGGACAGACTCCAGCACAGAGAACACGCTAGAAGAGCAGCACAGTAATTACAGACTACCAACAAGTCACCCAGGAGATCAGCGAAGGCTATTATAAGCATTTTAAAGCACTGACCATTTACATCAGCCTCATCTTTATAATAAAGTCATAATGCTTGGACCTGATAGCATGTGTGTAAGCGACACGCTCACTTGGGACCGAAAGTACTTAAAGGGACAGAGGGCACTCTGTTTCCCTCGGAAAACTGTTGTCTGCTTCCTCCAAAGGGACAGTTGCTTTTCCTCTCCCAGTAACTGGATAAAAGAGCATTTTGGGATTCATTTGGAAGACTCGTGCACCAGCAGGTACCTCAAGATGTAGACTTGCCAGGATGCAGACTACTCATCCTACTTACCAACGCAGGACGCTGGCCGGCCGCTCCAAACTTTGTTGTCCATGCACGTTACGATACGGTCGCCTTTCAGCTGGTATCCCGGCGAACAGTAGTACTCACACCTTGAGCCAAAGTAGGCACCATCTAAACACTTGAAGCCCCCGTTGGTCGGCATGGACAAGGTGGGGCAGCGCTTTTCTGGAATAGAAAACGAAGATTTCTGGAAAGCTGTTACCTTCTTTAGAGTAATGCAAATGTGGGGTATTACAGAGAAATAAGGATGCGGCTAGCAAACAAGTGGAAGAAAATCATGTTCTACATGAGGCTTTTCATGCTTTTCTTACTAGCTGTGTTTCAAATTTAACTTTACAGACACAGGGGTCTAATGCAATATTTATATGACAAAAAGACAACAAATACCTATTCCTTTCTTCTCAGAAAACGTTTTACTGCAAGAGACCAATTAGACACCCGATACAAATCATGTCAACTTACAAAATCCAAAATGGGCAATATCTTAGAGCAGCTTTATGGTTCCATCATAAAATTATTCCCACAAATCAAAATCCTACACTCCTAAAATGTTCCCTATCTTTGTTCTCTGCAGAGTATTTGTACCACTCACGATAATTATCACACCATGTACCACTGTAAAATCCTCAGCAACAAACCAATATACATATCCAAGTATACTGTCAATGTTTAAAATGCAAATACCGATCACTGTTTCAAAGGCAAGTAAAGTTTATTGTCTGCTGAATCTGAGGCACAAGCCACACGCACATATTCATAGCTACTTACGTTTGCACAGCACTTTCCCAGACCAGCGTTTGCTTGACTGACAAATTAGCTGCTGAGGGCCATGCAGTTCGTAGCCTTTTTGACAACGAATATCACATCTTGTCCCCAATACATTCTTGTAATATTCCCCTTGAGGTGTCCTGCAGTTTGCATAACCATGTTTCACCTTAATGGGGGAGCACCACGGTGTTTCTAGCACAGAGAACAAAAAAAACACTCGTAGTACTTCACAAAACGTAAAAGGTCAGACACGAATATAAAATCACTTGCTTTATTGAAGGTCACCGAGAAGAAACGGAAAAAACGTCTTATTTAAAAATGCACCAATCCTCAAAGCACAGAAGTAACAGTGCAGCAAGGTACACTAAGTCTTATACATCAGAAGGTCAGCCCTTCAAAGACGGGCAGCTCTGGTTTTATTACAAACATTATAGATTGTAGCCATCAGATGGGGGGGGGGGGGGGAAATGGCTTATGTTTTTTTGTCCATGGAAGAAGTGTGCCACCACGTGGACAGTTTGATGACAACTGAACCCTTTTCCCCCCTCTTATTTTCAAATGGATACATCTAACTTCTCTTTGATAGCAAAAGTTTGCTTTAGGAACATCTTTAGTCTAGCTGTAATTGTAATCTTTGGAACATTTAGCACGCTCACTGCCCGCTTAAAATAAAAAAAAATACTGTCCATAATAACTTGTGCAGTAAAAGACACTGCCTTGGCTGAACTCTGCGATAGTTCAAGCTCTCCCACAGCTAGAAAGGATGCAGCTTACATAAAGCATCTTGCCAATATGTCAAGCCCGTCCGTACACATCCTCCACATGGCAGAACAACCATTCCAGCTTTAAGTACGGCTCCAGTTTTGTGAAGTTACTTTCCAAGTTAGCACCCAGGATCAAGCCTGAACTGGAACTTGGGCAGTGTGAAAGAACAGCAGCTCCCTCACTTTCTCAGTTCTGCAGCGCCACACTCAGACATTCAAATGCTCTTTATATCAACAACAAAATAGCTTTCTACCAGCAAATGGGCACAATACCATTGCCATGATTAAATCTGAAGGCAAATGTCCAATCCCACAGACAAGGTGAAGAACTTTCTCAAAAGATCTGACCTTATTCCTCTCTTTTTTTTGGTAGTAATTTGTAGCTTCCAAGTGCAACACGCCTCAGGCACAATGCATGCACATATTCAGAAAAGGAAATGCCAAGCTCCAGAAATTTAAGTCCAGTTCTGAGTGTTCTCAAAGGTCTGGACTCCATGTGCTGTAGTCTTCACCTCAAAAGATGGGTGGAGGACTACCTTCCCCTAATATCATGACAATGTAGCCTGAAGTATGAGAAGCATCTTCTAGTTGCTCCTGGATGCAGGACAGTGACGTGGATGGATCTGCCAAGTCAGAGGGAAGCTGGAATTTGGCTGGGACCTCATGGCTAATGCTCCTACTGAACTCATGGGAAAAAGGGAAACACATGTACATAAACCTGAACCTTTAATAACTGGTCAGGGCTACACTTTGAAATACTCAGGATATGGGTAGTGTCGTCTTGTGAAGATTTACCACCATACTGTGATACTGACGGGTGCAGTATCAATAGAGACTTCCCAGACAAAGCTTCAAAATCTGTTTAGCTTTGACAACAGGGTTCACCGAGAAAGCTGTGCTTTTTCTGCAGCAGGCAGCTCCTCAGTAGGAGTTTCCTACACAAAGAGTGACTAAGCCTGCCCCTTCTCAGCTCCAAGATTTGAAAAGGACATATTGAGAGGGAGGGAGGGAGGGAGGGACTGCAAGGCAAAAAGAGAAAGACGACAGCTCCTGAAATCCTGTGTGACAGTGCGTGGCATGCAGGAGGTACATGACAAAACTTTTGAGGCCTGCATGGAAAAAAAAAACACCAAACAAAACACAGACTTTTAGCCTTCATCCTTACAAAGTCACAGGAGACATTTAAAAATAATTTCTAGACTGTCTTTCGTAGACGTTCACTTCTAGCTCTGAATTCCTACAGTTACTATGCATACATTTTCTACATGATTTCGATCAGCTCCAGACATAAACAAAAATCAATACAGCCTGTTATATTTCTCATACATGAGATATTTGTATTCAGTGTACAATGCCTCTAGGACACATTTACACTTTCCCAATGGAAACTACACTTTGCACCTACATTTTTTGCTGTGTTGGTCCCAATGAATACAAATAGCATCTGGGGACTAAAATCAGAGATTAATTGTCAAGCTTTTGACTAAACCAAGAGCATGTTCCTCTAGACTAGTCTGTTTCTGAAGCAGTCATACTGCACTGTGACATCCTTAGCTTTGTATTTCCCCTATACGTGTGAAAACCCTTTGTAAAGACATGTGAGTGGCATTATTCCTAGTGTTACCAAATACCCAGTAACTGAGGCATGGGAAATGAGCAGACCAGTCTGACAACATGCAGCAATCTGTTAGGGGCAGGCTGCAGTTCAGATTTTTGGCTCAGCCACACAATCATCCCATCTCTGGTTTTTTTTACACCTACAGTCCCATTTTCCAGAAGTACTGAATGTCGAATACGTCCTCCACTATTTACCTTACCAGTTTGGTGGAGAGTGTGTTTTTGTTTGGGGTTTGTTGGTTGGGTTTTGTTTGGTTGGTTTTGGGTTTTGTTTTAAGAACTATTTCCTGTTCTTCACCCTAATTTATATCCCATAGTTACTAAAAGACATTTTAAAAAAAATGCATCAACTGACTTGGGCAACTTTGTTGAGAGGGTGTATCACAGCGGCTCTTCTTTTTCCTACTTGCTGTGAACCAAATTAAAATAAGAAGAGCAGGTGAGGAGCATGAGCTAACAGGAACAGAATTCAATCAGCTACCACTGAAGCAACGAGTGACCACAGCGCCCATCTCCGCAGCCTCCTTAGCTGCCTACCCCACTGCCACCGGTGCAGGCTCAAGCATCGCCTCCAACTGCTGCCCGGGGGAAGCCACGCATGTTGAATTCACAGATGCTGCCTCTGTCTCATTCACTTCCCAGAGAAATCCTCCTCCTCCTGAGCTAACAACAGCTTTTCCATAATCTCCCCTTCAGTGGTCTCATCCCCAAAATTTCCAACTTTTCTGCCTCACTTGTTCTTCTCATGCCCTGAGACCATAAACTTCAACTTTTAAAAATTTTTTTAAAACCCCAAACTTTTCCCACTTGCTGTAGGATCTCTTTAACTAAGGAGGAGGCCTCAGTTTCTCTGCAGAAGGGTCTAAACCTTAAGTTACTAGAACACTGACTGAAGGGGCATAACAGGGAGGATGAAGGCTCAGGCAGGCTGGGCTTTTGCCCCAGCCAGCTACGTAATCCTTCAGCAAACCAATTCAAAATATTTATGCCCCAGGTTTTCCACATATATCAGGCATGGCTGATTCTCTTTGTAAAGGTTATTAAACCAAATTCCCTTTGTAAAGGTTATTAAGACAAATACATTTTGCAACATGATAAACATGCATTAAAAAAAAAAAAAAAGCAAAGCAGCTGTTTCAGGTACTGCAAATTTCCTGAGTTTTTCTGCAAATTTTTGTGGCTTTACAAACATGCTTGCTTTCAGTAAACAGCTGCACATATATTTAAAAAAAAAAAAAAAGTGGCTAACAGCTAACAAATACAGTTTAATGCACAAACGGAACACTGAAAGAGAAAAAGGCACTCCTGGAGTGTTGTTGCAACTATGGTGCTCTACAGAGAGAAACAAAGCAAGGCTCTTCAGGAGGGGTAATACATCTTTTACTGGACGAAATGATACTGTCAGAAAGAAAAACAAAAACAGACATGCTTTTGGATGCAGATAACTTGAAGAGCTTAGGAGGAACATCTGTTTGATCTAAAATATTATTATGCTGACTCTAGAACTAAATGTGATTAGAAGAAAGTGGGTGAGGCAGGGTTTATAAGGGGGCAAATATCTGGGCTCAGACCAACTGATATCACTGAAAAAAAACCCAGCTAACTTGAAAAGCTTATGTGCCTAAAAGCACATCAAACGATGCAACAAAGTTTTAGATCAAAGTTTGTTTATTTTTAAGTGAAGGCACATATTGGTTTTCAAAGGCTACGCAGCTCCATGGAGTATTTATGGAATATTAGGGCTGGATGGGGCCCCGAGAGCTCACACAAGGTGTTCCCAGCCTCAAAACAAGATCAGCCATGTTCTTGAAGACTTTGGGAATAAGAAAAGCTACAGGTTTCCCAGGCATCTCTTCTGGAGCTTCACCATCTGTACTAGGCTCCACTCACTTCACTAAAATTTGAGTTTTTATGTACCAGGACCTACAGAGTGTTTTTCTGTTTAACAGAAAGTTGGCACCTTTCCTCAGCTATACAATAGCCTGCACTGTCACTTTGTAGTAAAACATTTCAGAGACTCAATCCTGTGTTTGAAACCACTGGAAAGCAGGCAGCAAGCAGAAATGGTTGAAGCCACAATGTTGCCTCTACAGCTGGGTCTACAATTCCATCATTACAGTATTTAAAAAAACATACTAGGAATGAAGATCATCAGAGCAGTGCCACTAGAGCTGTGATGAGCACAGGAACTGCTGTATTCGGGAAGCCTTTCCTCATCAAATATGATCCGAGAGCCATGCCAAGTGGCAGGAAGGAAAGCATTTTCTAGAGCATCATTTCCCCCAACCCCTCAGTCCTGTTTAAACAGCAGCCTCAGCTGAGGATTTGCTCCACAAAGAGCATGCAAAGTGTCAGGTTGTACTATTGCTTGCTGGTACATCAGCCAACAGAGCTGAGGGTTCACCAGGGAGGAATGGAAAAACTCTTTAAAAATGCCATGGGGCACAGAAAATCTCAGCAACGTTCCTCTGGAAAGCTGAGCAAGTTGAAAAACATCCAGACAAAGACAAAAGGGTTTGGTAGGAGGTCGAATCCTCCCCCAATAAACTGCAACGTTTTGTTTGCAGATGCTAAAGAGAATGGATTTGTGTGTTCAGCTGTACTGTTTAGTGTGTATGTGTGCAAAGAAAAAACAACACTGCTTACGTATGCTAATATCAGTTAAGAAAATTAATTTAGTTATTTGTTACTGGGAAGTTTTATTTATGGAGCAATGGGCCATACCCAAAATGCTGGACTGCACATAAAAAGAGAAGCTCTTAACGTAGCTACTCAGCCCATTTTTCCATGTTTTGTCTTTCTCCACTCCCTTTTCTCCCGAGACCAACTTAAATACATATGCTAATAAAGAGTGAGCCTTTTCTACTCCAACGCTTTATACTCTTAGATTCACATTGTCTGATCTTCAACATTTGGCAGTAGCACTTCCAAACTCAGGGCAGTTTTTAATATCTGCGTGAATGAGTCATTATGTTTCACTTACCCCGGTGACATTTTGGCTGACATGAGTATAATCCATTTTGGATCACCATATAAAAGGAATTTATCAGACTCTGCATTTTAACTACTTGCCTGCCCTGGCATGAATTGGCATTGATTTATCTTCATGATCTCTGGAATTCTTTTTCTATGTGCCTGCAGAGGGCTACATGTTAAAAGGCAAATAAAAATGAGTTTACACAAATGAAGATTTAGAGAAATATTTCTGCATGTGTTTGAAAGCAAAATTTTATACTAAAGTATTTTACTGGGAGGAACATAAGACATCTATGAAAAGAGCAACATAGCCATAGCATCTGTGCTTTCCTGTTTGTTGTTCGTACATGTCTGAATTACTTTATGACTTACCTTTTATAAGGCCCACTG
The DNA here is from genome assembly GCA_000699545.1 of Podiceps cristatus. Taxonomy (NCBI): domain Eukaryota; kingdom Metazoa; phylum Chordata; class Aves; order Podicipediformes; family Podicipedidae; genus Podiceps; species Podiceps cristatus. Next base: position 15,681 of record KL272973.1, read on the forward strand.
ATTCTTTCCAAAGAATCAGTAACATACAACACGACACCAATGCCCAGTATTTTCAAAGTCAAGTTGATTATATTACAATTCTAGCATGTCTATAGATTAGTTTACTAAAAAGAAACACAGTTACCATTTAAAGTGACAAATGCTAAGTTGCTTTACTGTCTGGGCTTCTGAGAGATTTTGGCAGAGGAGGGGGGTATTGAGGCAGAAACAGACTTTTTAAGAAAACGGACATAGTAAATGGAAGATTACCGATAGCAGCAAAAAACCTCTCAGCCTTGCTGAATGGCAAAATCTTCTAGAATATGGAAGAAAACCTGCATTTGCTTTATAAACACCCAAGTACATCCACTCATTCATTCAGCTACATAATTTGTTTCAGAATGTACCTGTTAATTTAACACCCTTCACATTTCAGGTAGCAGATTAACCCAAAATGCAAACCATTTTACAGAAGAGAGAGTCATGAAAATCAAGTTCTCTTGCACGTACTTCTATACATTACCATCAATAGGCCCAGGTTTTGAGTTAGGTTGTCATTGATGGTTTTGTTAGGATGTATGAAGAAGAAAGAGAAGCTCTTCCTGGATTTTCATGATTTAACAACCTGATCTTTCAAGAGCAAAGGTGGTGCAAAAGTTACTTACTCAGGTGCATACAAGAGTGGTGATCAGTACTTGGTCTAATTTCCATTGTTATAAAAGGTAGGAATTAAATCTTGATCTAAAAATCAATGAGAAAAACCATGGAGCTGGATCTCCAAGATTTTATAATCCATGAAAAGAAGGAGAAGGAAGCTTTTTCTTGGCAACCAGCTGATCCTCTTTAGCATATAAGCAAAGCATTCACCTTTGTATCTATTGCGTGTATACACATCTTCATCATCTTCAAGGGGTGAATATCCCGATCCTACAATACAAAACAGAGAAAAAAAAAAACTGCAGCAAGAAAGGAAACATAAATTAAGAATAAAAGAAAGCTTTGCGAAGACATGCGAGATTAGGATGCCATAATCTATGCAATGCCATCAGCACGGGCTTCTCTGAAGCTCAGATTCATAGCAGACCCAATTTATAGTGAATTTGGAAGGGGCAAATTGATTTGATAATCCAGTGAATCAGAAAATCGCTCTCATTTCTCCTAGAGCAGTGTTGTGCAATGCCAAGTTGCACACATCAAGTCACAGCTCCCCTGCTATGGAAAGCCCACCTATCGAGAAGTTGATCTATTGAACAGAGAACAGACGAGGTACTGGTGACGGGGCACATCAAAGGTTTCACTATAAAGTGGTTCCATAGTGTCAGTGGCTGTTAACAGCCATCAGGCCAAACAGCAGAAGTAAAATGTGTCTAACTCAAGAACAACCCTCGTTTACAACCTGTATGATCTTCGTACCAGAAACAAAAAAATGAGGCTTGTTACCTGCAAACACAAGTTACACTCAAATCAAAACCACAGTCTGAGATCATGCAGTCTTCTGGGGTTGTTCAAAATAGAGAGATAAATAGTGTAGTCCTGTACTTTTAAAGACCTGTGCAACAGCTATAAACTTGTAAAAAAAGGTAGAAACTCTTTTATGAAAATCAGAAACCATCTAGAGAACCCACATTCAAGTAATCAATTGGCAAGAATTCAAAATATCATTAAGTGACATTTGTTTAAAATCAGCAGCTTCAGAGCATGAAGTCTAGTCTAAATTCTAGGTAAGTCTTCTCCAAGAAGAAGGGCTCATACAGATTTCCCCTCTGAGAAATCTTTCTAAAAATATGGCATGCAACAGGCAGGTACTAGGATGGCTCAGCACTACGCTACAGGAGCTTTTCATATCTCAAATTACAGCTCTGGGGATATTTCATCACCATTTGTTGAGGTCTGAGACCATGGTCTGTACAAGCTGCTGCTTAAATTTAGGCTAAATTAAATAATTTAGACACCTCAATAAGCTACTAATCTCATGTGCAAAGCACACAATTTTCTGCAGAAATCAAGCCCAACAGACATTAATGGCAAAGATGATTTAGTATAAGGATGAAAGAGCTACCAAAATGTTCGTCTCCCCAAAATTACTGTCAGCATCTGTCAACAGATTCCACTTACTATAAAAAACAAAATAAACTGCCCAGAAACCAGTGAAAGTTTACTTCTTATTCTACGGGAGTACCTTTAGTGCACAGGGTCCGGCTACGGAAGGGCAGTGCCCTCCACAGCATCAGCAGCAGCACTGCTCACAGGGGTTCGGACCGCCTGAAGTAGAGACTCTTTGCATCTCCCGTGACCCTTCTCGCCGCGTTATTTGCGTGTTGGGTGCTAGCACCCAGGACTCCATGATCAGCCTGCAGCACTCAGCCCGCAGCCTACCAGGAACCGCAGGGAAGCAGGAGATGCGTGCGCTCCACGTCAGACCGAAGCCTTGCACAGACATTACAGCTAGGTGAACCATTTAGGCTCCTGCATGTGAAAAATCAAGAGGGCTGCGTTCCTATCTACCATAAAAGTAGCAAAACCCCCACAATTCACCTCAAACCTGATTCAGAGCTTGCTATTATCACCGGGAATCTTTCCACCAGTTTTCAGAAGGCTTCAAGCTGGGACCCGATGAAATAAACTTCCAAACAGCTTCTCCCCTGAAACCGAGGGCTTTAGATATAGCACAGGCTTCCTATCACCTAGAAGACATTTCTCTGGATTTTTTATTGTTGCAGTTGAATTTTTGATGCCTAGACACTGACATCTGAAAAACTTCTCAACATGCGAATGTTGAAGTTTGTTGTACTTGAAGTCTGACTCTAAAACATAAAGAGCAAGCTGTGATCCCTGAGGGCTTCATGGAGACCTTGATATGCAAATCAACACCTCCTCTAAGCATCAATTATTCTGTCAGAAATTGGGATGCTCTTAGCTAATTACTCAGTTTGAGTTATAAAACTGTCATGTCAGTGTTTTCATTCTTAATTGTCCAAGTTTTACTGTGCTGTGACTTTAGCATTTAAATATCAGTAAACATTAGTGCTATGCGACCTCTTACGCATTTACCTTTCCTTAGACAAGAAATAATTAAAAGCTTTTGAAAGTCTTCTAACAAAAATTGGCTTTAAATAGTTATTCACTGCTCTTGCCCTGAAACAAGGCTCTGCTCACGGAGTTTGTCAACTCCCATTTCCAGGTCATTTTCTAGTTTGAAATGAGAAGTGAGTTGGGTTTGTTTCCTAACAAGCAATGTTTCATTACTGTTAATAACCACAAAAGGTCTGACTTGAGGAACCACAAGGAGAGGTCATCTTCGTGCTACCCTGGGAGGGTCTCACTCCCACTCTTCCACGGCCTTTTCTGACAGAGAGCCCACCGGCCGATGGCAGGCTTCAGCGGGGCTGGCAGAGCCTGCGCGAGCTGAGGGCACCAAGGGCAGTTTGGGCATGGCCCACCGGCCCAGGGCCATGCCATGAAGAACTGACCCAATCCAGAGGGCTGTCCCTGAAGAGCTGGGCTGGCTCTGGGAGGACATACCTACACCACCATGCCACTGCCCTGGGTGTTGCAGCATCACATCACATGGAGGCGCTGGATTTTCTCCTGCCTCCACATGCCCTTCTTCAGATGTGCCTGGACCTGGTACTCTCCCCTGCTCCTCTCCATATTCACGCAGCCACATTGCTCTGACAGACCTGACCTTATGTGTCGGGTCTGTCACGCAGCAGTGTCACGCAGCAGCCCACCAGCAAAGCTGTCCCGCTTTAGCAGATGGCTTCTGTCCCGGTGGCCACGAGGCCTGAGCTGGCACCTCATTCCTCACTGGTGCCACCCCAGGAGCGATCCCGAGCAAATCGCCATTTCGTTTTCATTTTCTCAGTCACAAAACACACTATTCCTGCTTCACATACATTCACAATTAGCTACCAAGCCATGTAAGGACAAAGCATTGTTCTGCCTTCAAAGTGCTAAAATTATCACAGTACAAAAGCTGGGTAGTTGCGGAAGAATGACAAGAATAAGCTGCTTTACACATCCCGCATAATGGTTCAGGGTATAGCAGATTCCTGTAAAAAACAGCTGTAGATTTTCTTCTGGCAGATGACAAGCAAAATGCACAAAATAACACTTTCATTTTAAGATCAATCTATTATGACATTAATCTATGGACTTAGGTGATTATGTTAGGAAAAAAGATTTCTTCATTCACAAAATAATCACTACATTTTTATAACCGAGGGATGCATAGGAAAGCTCTCTCTTTCATAAGAGTTTTAATTAAACTACATGCAACCTAGTAGAAAACACATAGCAGTGTTGGTCATCGTGAACCCAATAGTCTGTGCTGAATGATATGGGATATGACTGCCAGACAGGACAGGAGGAGGAATGACAGTAAGCCAGGAAGCCTTCTGGCAAAGTAAAAATTCCCATACAAGAAGAATTCATTATTAACAAAGCACACCTACTTTTAGCATTCAAGCTAGCAAGCTAATGGGACACTCACTCAACAGTTATAGAATCACAGAATCACAGAATGTTTTGGGCTGGAAGGGACCCCCAGAGCCCATCTAGTCCAACCCCCTGCAGTGAGCAGGGACACCATTACCCAGATCAGGTTGCTCAGAGCCCCGTCCAACCTGGGCTTGAATGTTTCCAGGGATGGGGCCTCCACTACCTCTCTGGGCAACCCGTTCCAGTGCCTCACCACCCTCATTGTAAATAATTTCTTCCTTATATCCAGCCTAAACCTGCCCTGTTTCAGTTTAAAACCATTCCCCTTTGTCCTGTCACCGCTGTCCCTACTGAAAAGATTCTCCCCCTCTTTCCTATAGGCCCCCTTTAAGCACTGGAAGGCCGCAATCAGGTCTCCCCGCAGCCTTCTCTGCTCCAGGCTGAACAAGCCCAACTCTCTCAGCCTGTCCCCACAGCAGAGCTGCTCCAGCCCTCGGATCATCCCTGTGTCCCTCCTCTGGACCCGCTCCAACAGCTCCATGTCCTTCTTGTGCTGAGGCCCCAGAGCTGGACACAGGACTCCAGGTGGGGTCTCACCAGAGCGGAGCAGAGGGGCAGAATCCCCTCCCTCGACCTGCCCATTGGCACAAAACCGAAATCAGACCGTTTCAGGATTCTGTTTTGCCTGTGTTTTGTGGTTGCCAAATCCGCTCCAAGTGTCCTGATGCCAGCCTTCAAACCAATTCTCATTCACCAAAGTATCTCCTGAAGTGGTCTCACCAGCCTCAAGGAGATCACTCGTTTAACCTTAAACCCACTCAGAATTGATTAGAGATGCTTACATTCAACAAGCATCTGATGAAGTACTCGTTGCTTTAGTACCACAGCCTACACCCAGTGGAGCCTGCTATTCTTGGTTTTGTATGATGGCTCCATTTCCAACTTACAGCCCAGCATTTGCTCTCCTGGTCAGGGGCCTTGGTCAGCTGAAAATGAAAGGGAAGGAAGCAGAGCACGTACAGCTGCATTTATGAATGAGCACAGGTTACGATGACACATTCACATTTGCACCCAATACAAGACAGATAAATTAAATACACACAACCAAACAGGTGTTACTTCCTCAATTTCTAGGATCTGATTGTCCTCCCCTTTGCCTATTTGTTAATAAGTCTACAAAAGCTTTGAGAGGAGAGTACTTCAATTCTACACAGGAGCGACAATCAATTTGTTGGTATTTGCTGAGCTAGAAAAGGAAAACAAATACCATCAGACTGCAGAGGACGATTTAAGAGGACTTCTGCTGTCCCTCAGTTTTGCTCAAAACCTGGCTTAAGTGCATTCCTCCATTGTGCACCTGAGCAGCCTGAGCAGACAGAATGACACTACTCCAGACAACGAGATCCCAAACTTCACCACACTTGTCAGGCTCACCAATTCAGGCTATGGCAGGCAAAACTGCTCTAATGGGTAGGTAACCTCCACAATAAAACCTTCACAATAAAACCTTTCAGCTATTACATGGCATGAACCTTTCCTTGGAAGAAAATCTTTCCATTCTGCCTTACCACCTCAAAGGTCTCCAGAACTGGAAGAGCTATCAATAATTGGTTAGCCATCTTGATCCTACAAACAGCAAAAAACTTTGCACCTTCTCCAACCTGAAGCCAGGCGTTTTCGCACTGGATCATTTAATTCCAACAAGCAGCACCAAGGCTATTTTAATATAATAATAAAAATACACAAAAGAAAAATCAATACCAGTGGAAGACTTAAAGGTTTCTTTTTTTTTTAAAAAAAAAAAAAAAAAAAAGTTAAAAGGGAAAACAGCACCAGTTAAGTGAGAAACACATTAAAGCCTGCAACCACATCTAAACCTTGGCAGAGTTATTCACGGTAAGGATCTTTGCCAGGGTTGCTGGGATTACCCGCACGGACAAAGGGAATGAGGACTCTGGTGCTCCACTGTTTGATGCAACTGATCCTGTGAGTGATTGCACGTGGGAAAATTTAGGGTCACGCATCCAGGACTCCTTTCCCCTTTGCAAAGGTTCACCTGTGCAGGTCTGCTGGCAGAATCAGAGCACAAGAACATAATGCCAAGGTAGGCACTGCATACACAGGCACGTGTGTGAACATTTAACGTGCTATTGTGTTATAAATCCTTTATAACTGAGAAAAAGAAGTGCGGGCTGTAAGAGACAGAATAGCTATGCAAACTTCTTTTTCCCATGACTGACGTATGAATTTCTTAACTCTTTTTGAGTTGGATCAACTGAAAATAAGCTATAGACAACAACAGTAGAGCTCATGAAACTAATAGGAAACTTTTCAGTTTACTGCCCTGAGACAGGACATGTTCAGGCACTGAAGTACATAAGGCTACAGCACTTAGCCTGCAATAAGGGCTTTTTTCTGAACAGCAGTGCTCTTCTCCCTAGTTTAGCACCAGGTGGACTGAAGAGTAAGTACATCTACTGTACTTACAGCCCTGCAGAATACATTAATAAAAGCTCAGATTTTTTAGACAATACTATTTTGCCAATTTACACCACTGAGTTTCTTAAGCCTATTTTTCTTTCTCATGCTCTTTTACTCAGAGTTTATCAGGATTACCTAAATTGAGCTACATACTTGTATTGGGTTTGCGAGGCAAGGTGTTGGTAGCAGGGGGGCTACAGAGGTGGCTCCTGTGAGAGCTGCCAGAAACTTCCCCGTGTCCGACGGGGCCAACGCAGCCGGCTCCCAGAAAAAACGCGCTGGGGCAGGGTGTGAGGGGCTGCAGCCCTGGGAAGGGCTCACGCTGGAGAGTCCGTGGGGGACTGTCTGCCGTGGGAGGGAGCCCCGGCCGGAGCAGGGCAGGGGGTGAGGAGCCTCCCCTGCGGGGGAAGGAGCGGCAGAGACACTCCTGAGGGACTGACCGCAGCCCCATCCCCATCCCTGCGCCATTGGAGAGACATTGGGAGTGAAGTTGGTCCTGGGAAAAAGGGAGGGGTGGGGGGAAGGTGGCTTAAGGGTTGGGTTTACTTCTCATTACCCTACTCGGATTTGATTGGCAATAAATTAAAAATTAAGTGTTTTGCCCGTGACGGGAACTGCAGAGCGATCTCTCCCTGTCCTTATCTTGACTGATGAGCCTTTCATCATATTTTTTTCTCCCTCTGTCCAGTGGAGGATGAGGAGTGATAAAGAGGCTTTGGTGGGCACCTGGCCTGCAGCCACGGTCAACCCACTACAATACTGTAAAAATCAGCAGCAAAAGACAATGTTCCAGTTTATGCTCTACTGAAACTTGAAGTCTTAAATATAGCACCAATTTACTTAAATATGTATTTCAGAGAAGATCACTGAGTTTCCAATTTTTTGAACATTGCTGGGAAATGGAGAACAGAAAAAAAAAACACCCTAAAAATACAGTGAAAATTTCCAACTTCCAGTTTTGGCTGCACTGCAAATTTCATAGAACAACCAAAAAGAAAACAAAGTGAGGAAAAAAGAAACCAGACCTCCCCTCAAAACACAACCAAACTAAAAAATAGTTGTAATGACACTGTATTGCACACTGGGAAACACAGTGAGTTAAATGAGCTTAGATGGCATCTTCTCTAGTCTGCAGGCACTGGCGACTCTTGGTGCTGGGAGGAAAGGAAAGATTAAGTGCACGTGCTATCCTTCAAAACATGGGAGTGCGCTTGGGAATCCCTTCCATATTCAAACAGCTGATCAGTTTAAGCATGTATAAGAAGAGGATGAGTAGTTTCCATCAGTAAGTCTAACATCTTGATTTAGGTCCTCTGATGTTTTGCCTCGGAGGTCAGGCACAGTTGGACTGGATGATCTTGGAGGTCCTTTCCAACCAAGGGATTCTATGATTCTATGATTTTACATCCCACAGTACCTGAAGCTATATCAAATATATGAATTAAGAAACTTAGCTTCACGTGCAGCAGACTGTACAGTTTCTTGCAGTATGACAAGGCTAGGTCACACTAAGACCTCAGAAGTCTGGAAGATGTACATGAGGAGGCAGAAAAGGCACCAAAAATGGTCATGACCTTTCACATTAGAGGGCTTTGTTTTATATGTAAAAATATTTCCACTCATTTCATGATGGCAGTAAAAATGGAAAGACAGGTTTTTCATCTCATTCTTTACTGGTTGAACATTACACTCCAGTTCTGCAGAGCTCATGCTTAAACACCATTGGCTTTGGTGGGATTTCAGTGTTTGTTTAAAAGCTGTCTGCACACTCAGGTGTTTTGTTGCATCTGGTCTGTAAGGCTTAAAAAAACCAACCAAACAAAAAACACCACCCCCCCAAACCTCCAAAACAAAACACAAAAAAGCCCCAACCAACCAAAATATAAAGTCTATTTTGTTTCAGAAATCAAAGCAGAACAAATAGCAGAGGAAAAGTAACAGCAAAATCGAGTAATAGACAGAGACACTGATTTGCCTTGAACCTTCCTACAGGTGGGTTGAGATAGAAATCCAACTGTAATGAACATGTTTAAATGTAGAGAATCTAATGGCAACTCCTCATATTAAGAAGTCTTCAACGTGCATAGCAACTCAAAAGATATCGTCTGCCTTCCTCTTTCCTCAAAGGATGTTCCCACTGACCATGCCACTTTTCAGCTGCCTGCATGACTCCATCAGTATTCCCAACTGTCTTTGCAATGCATGGGAAAGAGAGTTAAAGCACAGAGACCTGATCGTCTTCTATTCAGTGAGAGTTGTGCTGTACTAAGAAGTAGAGGATATCAAGACAGTCACGGCACGTTCCTAAATCCAACCTCAGCTCATTCATCCACACCAAGTTAACAGTTTTTCCGGGAATCCTCTGTGCAGTTTAGTAGCCCGTATGATTAACTTCCAGAGATGTCTAGAAATCTCCCTGCCTGTATTTATAGAAATACACATGTAGATAGCACAGATTTGAGCTTCCATGCACACCACCCGCAAGCCCCATGCTACTATTGTGCATCTATTCCTTGCAGGTGTAACGACTTTCAGGCACAGAAAGTAATTCCCATAGTAAGAAGATCCCCTGAGGGCTATACACAGACCAATCCACTGTGTCTCAACATTGATTAAGATGCAAGCATGATGTTTTAAAGTACAGGTTTTAACTTGCTTCAAAAGAGAGATGCCTCATACAAGCTTCCATCAAAGTACCGTTCTTTCAAATTCATCATAATCAAAGCACAACTGAAACACAGAACAGAAAGCTTCAGAATTAGCAAGTTCAAAAGAGGTCAGAGACATCTGAAGTTTGCGTGCCAGCAGTAGCTTATACTTTGTAGAAGAAAATCACCCGACTACACAGAAATCACAAATCTGATTAGGAAAATGCAGGCATGGGTTCTTTTCCCAAAAGATAATCCCTTCCCTCCTCCCTTGCCATCTGTGACCCAATGTGACTATGAAGAAACTCTGCAGTTGACACCAAGCCGTGAAGGTGTTTCAAAACAGACTAATTACATGTTGACAAAACTATGGCTTTACACAGAAGTCAACTAACTAACAAAATAAAACTCATTTCATGTCCTGGCAAATACTGTGTGACAAAGGAAACACTACTCCTGGCATAAGGTGTCTCATTCATTTCAATAAAATCAATATCCAGAAGTAGGCAAGCCATGCCTATGCCGTTTACTCTCATAAAAATCAGTGGTGGGGCAGAAACCCCACAGATACAGAAGTTAGTGTTAGTCCAGAAAAGCTCTGTAAAGTACAATTCAACTCTACTTCCTTTTATGTACACATGTAGATATCTTAGATACAGCAAAACCAAAGCAAAACACTTTCCACCACTGATTTTGGTTTATTTTTCCCTTTCCAGACTGGCAATAGAAGTGGAAGTTGTTCAAGTGGCTCTGACTCAACCCAGGCAGAAGCCCTGTAACAAAGCAGTAGTCAAGGGAAAAACTGGCAGATGTAATGAGCGGCTACAAATACCTTTGCCACACACGCATATGGTCCTGGAACCTTAGTGCAGTCTTAGGCTGCTCCCAGATATGTTGTTTCCATTGCAAAAGCATTTGCTTTTACTATAATTGTGTGCTTAGTGCTAGGATGAGCAGTGTATTCAAATATTGCTTGCAGTCTACACACATGAAGTGACCAAAAGCCTTGGGTAATTGCTTTTAAATACTACTCACTTGAAGGTGTAAATAATATCCTTCATGAAAATTCTGTCCTTACATTCAATGAAAACAAATGAGGCATTTCCAGAACCCTAATTCCATAAATTCTGGTTTGCTCTGGATGCTCTTATAATGTGACATTTCAAGTGATTCAAAGGGAAGTGATGATTTCATCAAATTTTGCTTAAAATGCCATTTCAGAGTTGTAAAATATATATACATGTATATAGCTGGTTTTCAACAGAAAATTCACTTAAAGAAAATCTAGACAAAAAGGTGAAACACACGGATGAAGGGCCTCTGCTATTGAAATAGTGTGTTAATTTCTGTGGAAAAAAAGGCAGCTCTAACAGGCTAATAAAGATATACTTGGGAGCTGATATTGGTACATCTTCAAGAGAAGTATCAGTCCTCTCCTGTGCTGTTCCTTACTTCCCACACAGACCGTGTTTCCTTGACTGCTGAACATTACATCCCACAAGATACCACAATGATTCATCAAGTAGCTGGGCTATGAGGGTCAAGCTGGGAGCTTGGCTTGAAGGGAAAAATCTGAACATTAGATACATGAATAGTGCTCGTAAGTTTTCTTTTGTTTGTTTGTGCTTTGGTTTTTTTGGTGGGTTTTTTGGTTGGTTGGTTGAGGTTTTGTTTGTTTGTTTGGACTCATTGCCAATTCAAACATTTAAATGACTAGATAGAATGACTTAGATTTAAATGACTAAATAGAAAGAGGAAGAAGTTAGTTTCCATGATTTTTTAAGCTGGTAAGAGAAGGTCCAAGAGCATCTGCCCTCCCTTTTAAAGGGCTCCATCTGATAAGGATATTGCAAATAAACTGAAATCCAGAAAAACAAAATATCCTACCCCTCCCAAAAGACAGACGAACAAAAGAAGTTCTTGAATATTTGGAATGGCAACTTGTTATGCCAGGAGACAGGGAGCAGGTTGGAGAAAAATGTTTTCCTTTGTTCAGGCCATGAGGAACTCAGAGTTTAATTTTTGCTTAAGGAACTCTTCAATAAATAATGCTAAAGAAACCTAGTGGCAGCATCTCTCTCTATGATCAGGAACAGTCACAGTACCCCAAACTGTTACCAAAGAAAGTACAAAAACTGTCATGAACACCAAAATACATGATTTATATTCAGCTGAACAAAATGTACATTCTTTAATCAATTGGTTTAAGGAGGGTAAACACACTGCATTACAGCTACGTAAAACACAGCTACCATAGCTGCATACTGCATAATAATATATTTGCTATTCTGAACACATACATGGTCTAAGCCAGAGGTTAATCAGATCAGGAAAGCAAACCCTTCATTATTTACAGCAGCTACAGGGTTGTGCACAGAAAATATAGACAGCTTTTGATATAGAAGAATTAGCACTCTGTGCCTGACAAACTACAAGAGGCTCTGCAAAGGCTGTTCACACATTGCCCGTGGTCTGGACACCCGTAAGTGTTACTGCTGCTCTCACACAGCGTCAGCCCCCAGTAATACTTATCTACAGCGAAACCTGGACTCTGTCCCATCCTGGCAGACACCAGCTCATCTCAATTATTCACAGCTTTTTTCTCCAATCAAATGGACTACAACAGCCTAATCTACCTAAGCACAAAGTTCCGGGCAATTAAGGAAATTTTAATACTATTTTATAACGCTGCTTCTCATTTTCTAGGCTAGCTTCTCACAGCCATATGTTTGGCCCTTTTCTCCAGAGCGGTTTAGCAGCCTAAGCTGAGAACTGCCCACCTCCAGGACTTCGGAGACTGCGTGACCCCCTGGACATGTGTGTGACCAGCGTCCAGAGGCACTCGATTTCCAAATCTGCTTTGCTGGTGGATCTCACTTACACATCCTAAAAATCAAGCTGATGTGTAAATTTGGAGTCATGAGGAAACAATGGGCTGGCAGGGACCTTGAGAGCTTTCACCTCATTGAAAGCAACACAGGTCTGTTGACAGCATCGTTCAGCTGTGCATACCTGATCTCATCAGAGTTCCCTAAAGCTGGGATGACTGAAGCCCTCCAGGCAACCAGATAAGTTGTGCAGGGGTGAAGTCACAGCCACCCTCAGGCAAGAACCACACTAGTCTGCCTCCAGGCTACCTGAAGAAGTGAAAGGCTACTTCAAGCGCTGGGATGAGACCCTGTTCAGATAAACATGCTTTGACGCCACAGTGGTTTCCATCCCTGATGGCGGGGCATGCCTCCATCAGGGCAGCAGGTCCCAGGAAAAAGCCCCCACCTGTGGCACAAACTCTTCTAGCACAAAGGACTCCCACAGGCCATTGCTTCCTTCTATGCTAAGCAGAAGCAATTGGGGTTTCTTTTTTAGAGTTTTCTCATGAAATTTATGAAACTGAGTTTAGAACAAATTGTCATGGTTTAACCCTAAATGGTATCTGGACCACGCAGCCACTTGCTCATGCCCCACCTCCCCAGTAGGGTGGGGAGGAGAATCGGGAGAGAAAGGAACACTCACGTGTTGAGATAAAAACACTTTACCAGGACAGCAAAGCAAAAGACAAAAATACATTAATGATAATATAAGGATAATAGAATATATAAAACAAATGATGCACAATTTCTCACCACCCAATGGCTGACACAGCCCATCCCGAGCAGCAGCCCGGGAGCAGGGATGTTCCCCTGCAGCCATCCCAGAACAGCAAGTTCCAGAGAGCTCAAGGGAACAAACAGCTGAACAATCAGGCCCGAACAAAATAAAACAAAAATAAGATAACAAGAGGGGGAAAGGAAGGGGAAAAAAAAAAAAAAACAAAACAACAAAAAAACAACCAACAAACACCAAGGGAACAGAACATGAACCGAACAGAAAGGAACCAGAAGGGGGGCAATGGCCGACCCTCACTCACACCGGCCATGCCGTCCATGGCATGGAACACTCTCTTTGGACAGTCTGGATCCACTATCCTGGCTGTGCCCCTCCCAGGTGTTTGCACCTGCACATCAGCAAAACCTGGGAAACTGCAAAATATCCTTGATCATTCAGCAGCAACCAGCAACATCAGAGTACTGTCACCATTTTTCACACGTTAAATCCAAAACACAGGAACTGCTGAAGACAAAACCAGCTCCGTCCTGGCTGAAACCAGGACACAAATCAAGCCTGAATAACTCATAAAACCCTACATAAACATGATGCTTCAGAGGCTTCTTCCATGGGGAAAGGATGAGAGGACAGGGTACATTGGGCAGGTGCATCATTGGATGCACCAAAAGGCTGCAAGATGGAAAAGGAAACCAGGACTCTGAGGAGGCAAATGCTACCACTTACAGGCAAGATTGGTATCTTTTAAGATCCAGAGAAATAACTCCTGTGAACATACTTCAGTATGCTTTTTTCCTCTTATATCAAGATATTACAGGGTCTTTAATGTAGGCCTACATTTTAGGAACAGATTGAGAAGGCTGAAAAATGGGAGGCCACCTATAGAAGGCCAATAAAGGACTGAAAAGAGGTATTACTACTGGTAACTAAAAAGAGGTAGAACTACTAGTAACTGGTTAATTAAGTAAAGAAAATTTAACCTGAAAGTCTCCTTAATGACAAGTTCCAGTGGACTTCAGGGTAACTTTCCAAAGGAAGAGACTGAAAACTAATCCTGATCTATTCTAAATTGGTGACAGATGGAAGAAATCTTGATGTTGACACTGGAAACTGGCACAGCTCAGTATCTAATTTTTAGTACTACAGCACCAGATACATTGCTTTCCCCTCTTCTCTTTATCCTTGAGTCATGTGTTATTTCTGAAGCTCTGCCATTTTAAAAATATTTTTCAGATTTTATGAGGAGACTAAAAGAAAGGCTCCCTAGGAAATAAATCTCAGCTTTAACTATCAGACGCTACACCAACAGGCACTGGAACAGGCTGTCCAGGGAAGCGGTGGAGGCACCATCCCTGGAGGTAAGATGTTTAAATGCGGAGCTTAGGGACATGGTTTAGTGGTGGCCTTGGCAATGCTAGGTTAGCGGTTGAACTTGATGATCTTAAAGGTCTCTTCCAAACTAAATGATTCTGTGATTCCAACCCTTGAAAACTGGCATCAGAAGCTGCCTGTAATCCATAGGAAACTCTCCAGTAAGTTCCTAGAAAACAGAAGGGGAGCAGAATGCAAAGTTACTGACTGTGATCTCCTCTTGCTCTTTAGTAAATGGAGTCTGATACAGTGTCAGCAGCAACACAGCACTACTGTAAACCCTATGCTGGCAGTGAGCTCCCTTGAGGACTTCTCCCCTGTGTAGCTTTTCTTCACCTTCTCTGCTTAAGTCACCACTTAAAAAAATATATAGAGATATAGATAGATATATATCTTCTGTTGTGAATCATTATCCTCAACTGGCTCAAGCAGGACTTCTCCCCAAGTTTGCTTCAACCTATCAGCCTAAATTTTCTCCCTAGCTGTCTTCTTACCAATAAATACATCTGTAGTCCAGAAGCCTGTCACAGCATACCTTACGTCTCACTTCTATGTGAGCAGCTTCCTTTTAGAGAAACTAGAAGCATAAACGTTGGTTTACAAAGTCCTTGCTCTAGAAAATTTGTTATTTTATCCATGACACTCGCAAACAGACAAAAACATTAAGGGCTGTTGGTATAAATACTGGAGGATCTTCTTGGAAAAAAAAATAAGAAACTTATAAGGACGCCAGGACTAGTATGCTTTACTAGCGCTTTTCAAGGGTAACACAAAGGAGAAAAAGCAGGCATTACACTAGGGAGGAGAGCTGAAGGAACAACTCAGAGCCATGTAGGGCAGTCAGCAGGCCAAAAGCTGAGAAAGATAACAGAAAAATAGGTGGAATTTAAAAAAAAAAAAAAAAAAAGAAAAAAAGAAAAAGGTGCAGAGGAACTTAAAATTTAACAGCAAACTAACAAATTGAAGGAAAAAGTAAGTAACTGCTGCCAAGACTCAGGAGGTAGGAAGTTATTTCTGAAGACTAGTGTTAAAAGCAGCCTCAAAACAAACAGCATTTAATATGGAGTTCACGACCAAAAGCACTGAAGTTGTACAAACCAACTCATAAGAACTAGCTTGCTAGTTTAAAATAATTAATTATAATCATATCCTAGGGTAGATTCAAAAGTTCTTTTGCTACAGGCAGTATAAAATAATGCTGATGAGATTTTAAAGGAACATTTGAGATACTCCCTCCAAACCCTTGCTCATTTTTCATTAATATTCATGTCAGTGGCAGCTCCCAATCAGAAGGATATTCTCCAAGTTCTCATTTCCACTGAAAACAAGAGGGTAAACCAAGTTTCCCTCTGAAAGAGTGGTTACCAAGGTCATTTGTAAGGATATTGGCTTAGATGCTCCAGTTTCACTACTGATAGATGTGTATAACAAAAGTCACAAAAGTATTACCAAAAAAATATACTGTATTGATGGCTTTTGATACAACAGAATTTGATATTTTGCCAATTCTTTCAAATTGTATCTGCAGAAATTACATGATCTGTGAGAAGCATTAGCTTTATATTAAAAAAAATATATATAGCCATACTGCCAAAGACAATGCTTGGAAAAGTCAAATGCCCCCAAAAGAGAGCAAATAAAAAGAAATCATCATAAAATTAAATTTCCTCTGCCTTTGCAACCCTAACTGCTGGTTTAAGGTAAAGAGAAACCTGGCAATACCAATATAACAACTTAAAATTGTTGACCCCAACACACCAAACCCACGTTTCCACAATTACACCCTGCTCCTTCAGGAGAGGTAAAAGGGCGGTGAAAATCCACTGCCACTACCAGAAACAGCAGAGGTGACTGGAGCACCTGAAATGGGAGCCTAAAAGAAACCTTTCAAGAGAGAAGAGGAACATGTACGTGGCCAACCTGGAGGTTTTTCAAAAGGGTTGACCTTGGAAGACAGGATGGAAACATGATTTTCCATCGTCCTTGCAGTAAATGCTCCTTCTTCCTTGGTAAGCTGGTCCCAGCCTCAGCAGAGCCACCCGGCTCCGCACCGCCCGGCCAGGTGGCGAGTGACCGGGGAAGCAGACACCAGAAGTGCATCCCCAGCTAGTGCAGGGCAACAGAGACGGTGACCGTACATGCCTACCTCTCTCCTCCTCCTGCCTGCACTGCATCATTACCAAATATCCAGCAGCACTCCTTTCCTTCTCCCCATCCCTCCCATCCTGCGAGGCCAAGAGCAGATACCGAGAGGCTGTGGCCAGCACCACGGTCCTCAGCAAGCCGATGATACCCCATCTCCTTCAGCTCCTGGAAACGCCAGCAGCAGGTCCAGCCCCAGCCTCCTGACATCAGGACAGAGTGTGCTGGGAAGCAGCAGGGCTAAGCAGGGAAATACGGAGTCGTGCTGTACTGGGTGCAGCCACGTTACCTAAGGATGGCCACGCTCCAGGTCCCTTCCGTTAAGGGGAGGCTGACGTCTAGCATGGATCAGCAACATCTGGCAGGAATGACCAGCTCCTGCAAGCAAACTGGCAGACAGCTTCAAGTTACCGAGGAGGGTTCACCTAACATAATCAGGATATAACCCTTTAATAGCCAGTTCTATGAATTTCAGTTGCCCACAAAAGCAGTTTAGTACTGAAAAATTGCTCGTTTCATCAACATCCTGAAGATGGCAACTAGAGGCTCTCAGAAAGAACAAGCCAAAAACTTGCAGCAGAACAGACATTTTTAAATAACAGATGTATGGATTTATTTGTATTCTTGTCACATTGAGTTTCTTCTGAGTGTCAAAATATTATGCCATTCAAAGAATCTGGGGACATATAGCCAAGATCTGTTGTTTTGTCTCATAAAGACAGGATAAGGATGCCACTGTATTTCTCACTGTTTCTTCCTTACAGAAGCATCAAAGTCTGAAAAACTGACCCATGAGATTTCAGAGCTTGCCATTAAAGGCAGACTGACAATCTGCAAGTTTGTCATACAGACTGGAGATATGGATGTAGAAAGAGAGCATTTCAAACATCCTGGGGGAAAAAAAATCCACACAAAAAGTACTAAGCTAGCAATAATTCTCACAGAAAAATGAAACCATTACCTAAATCATTACTAAGAATTAACACACTGTAAATAATGTGGAATTTAACCCAAAATCCAGCTGGAGGTCAAACGCGTGAGACATCTCGCTCCCCGTACTGCTCACACCAGCTCCAGCCCTGGCAGCCCGTCGGGGCCCCAGGCTTGGCCTCGGAGCCACCCGGTCCCTGCAGTAGGAGCTGGTCCCCGTCCCAGCTCTGCTGGGGGAGGTCCCTGTCCAGCCGCCAGCCCTCGCAGCACCACGAAAGCCCTAGCCCTGAAGTCTTCTATGTAGAAATGAGAAATCTGAAAGCACCTCCTATTTTTTTTTTTAAATAATTGAAAAATATCAACTCCAGTTTTCTATGTATCTCAACCAGGCTCGACATTTCACAAAAAAACCCAAAACAAAACAAAAACAAACAAACAAAAAAACCAACACCCAAACCAAACAACATAACGTCTTCGGCTGCATAGCTTTTGTGAAAAGCCTTTATGATTTCAACCACCCAGATACAAACATAATATCAAATGCTCAGGTTTCTGGATTTAGTGCTCTCACCTTCCATTTGCAAATCTGATCCCATGTCATTAAAAAATGGTGAAAGATTTGCCATGGATTTCCACTGCAGACAAACCAAATAACAGCCAAAGGATCCACACACTTGCCCATCTACAAACGTGCTTTTGGGTTTTGTCAACTTTTTTTCATGATTTGAAGTTTCCCTTCTTTCTTATGAAATTTTACTATGATATGCAAAATGGGAAACATACTGAAGAGTCAGTTCCACAGCGTGGTGTGTCTTGCAAAAGGCAATCAGCATTACTCCCCCACTGTTTATATATAGTCCTGTACTGGCCTTGTTACATCAAAGAAAATGAGACCTTCCACATAGCACCACCTCCTAGCAGAAGGCGAGGCGTTACACAGGTGTACACGGCAGCCGCCCAGCCACCTGCCTCTCACCACTCAGCCCCTCGCTCCACAGCGGACAGGCTCTTCGGCATCTCTCATTTGCAAAGGCACCAGATCAGCAACAGCCTGAGACCAGTCAGCATTTGCCAGTAAGAAACCAGGTCAAGGGCAACCTCCAACCAGACATGACGATAAGCTCCCGGGTTCCAACTCCCTCACCCAGCTCGCTCTCAGAACAGAAATGGTTTTCTGGGAAAAATCAGCTATGTTAGGGGTTGTTTCAACCATCCCTTGACACCCCACTGCCTCGGCAAGAAGCTGTTAGCAGGACCAGTCGATTAGCCTGCTGCCCGACGTAAAGCTTCCTCCAGCCTTCAGAAATTTTCAGGAGCTTGCTACAGGGCTGGAGCACTCTCGTCGCAGGGGGCTGACAACTAAAAGCCCCAAAGAGATGCAATCCTGTACAGACTCGCAAGCTGCTGTATACCATGGAGCCTACCAAGCCTTCATCCTCCCCTGCTCACACACACAGAGCACCTCACTGCGATGATGGCAAGGATTCCTCACAGCTCCTTCCACAGAGGAAACCAAAAGTCTCTAGAAAGTAAATAGGACATTTTAAAAGACTTGTTTGAGCAAATATAATCCAGAACTCCTGCATCAGCTCTCACAAGGGTTGGTAGAAGGGCAATGAAGAGAAGAGCAATGAGGAGATGAGCCTGCAGTTTGTTGAACAATACTTGTATGCAGGGCTTTTCAGCTGAAGTTTATTTAAATTGTGCAATGACCATTCTACGTGGCCACGAGGTCTTTCTTACGTCTTCCCTTTGTGCATTTCTGTTGCCATTTGTCAGTCCCACTTACCATGGTGTCTTCATCAAAGAAAGATCGAGAATATTTTGGAGATGGTGGCTTCCTGTGAACTAGAACCCCGAAAACCATCAGGCTCTACACGACAAAATCAATTAATACTACATGAATTTATTCTTATCTGTCATGTACTACAATATACATCTTTTCTGTTCCCCACCCCACCTTCTCATTGTCTTTGTGCAATAAAGAATAGCTTTGTTAAAGGCAGAAGAGTAAAGAGAGACCAGGGTTGTGCTTTAGAGATGACATTCTGCCACTGTAAATAAATCAAACCCCATTCTCCTTGTGAGTGGCTTACAAATAGGGAAATATTTTATAACTCAGATGGAGGACTTATTTTCAATTTATTTGTACTGATCTGTTTTGGCAATCTGGTTTACTCTTCCAACAGGGAAATTGGCTATAAATCAATCATCATATCTTTCTGATGAGTTACAAGTTGTCTTTTATTAAAACCCACATATATTGTGTGTGCAATGTATGTTATAGCTAAAACATCTGAGTTGCTTTATAAATATGCCACATATTAAAGATTTCCAAGACAAAAATATTGCAAAAGGATGAATTTGGATAAGAATAAACCAAAAGAACTTCCAGGGCTGCAGTGCCCATCCTACTCTGTTACTGGTATCTAAGAGGTCTAAAATGCCTTGGAGCCATCTAAAGACAGAGTTTAATATTCTTGGTTTTAACGTTCCATTGGAGAGAGGCACAGAATCCCCAATCAGAAGCACTTCTCAAAAACAGAGCCAAAAGCCAATTCAGGTGTTCATATTTTCCAAAAAGATGACAAGGTGTCAGCCAGTTAACCACTCCAAGCTTCTAGTGTGCTGGTGGAAAGGACAAAAAGGTATCGGTGATACACCAAAAGCACTGCTGGCATTTATACAAAAGTCGCCTTCTCTTACTACACAACTACTCAGGATTTGATGCACTTGACCGCAAATTTCCTTAAACTCCAAGTCAAGGCAAGTTTACAGTTATGGTTATCTCCCATTTCTCCCAGACACTTATTTCCCATCTCATTACAATAAATGTCAAGTACCAGTGAGAAACTCAGAATGTGGTTCCTGACACCTACTGAAATGGAAACACAGCTGGAAGCTGTAACTGAAGCAGTCACGAGGGCAATGGGAAGACTAGCCAGAAGAGCATACAGACATATCCAGAACCACAACCAGGCACAGGTCACCCCTTTTTCAGCTTTAGAGACCCAAGAACAACCTGTAGCAGTTCCATAACTAAACACACCCACACGGTTTTACTTAATATGATGCACTGCACATGCAGTAGCAATAGTACTTGCTCCTTATCTGAATGTTTTCAGTCAATGCTCCCCAGACAAACCACATTACAAAGGAGATGCAGACACAAGCTAACCAGTTGCCTGCATGTCACAAAAAGAAAAGTTGAAGCAAACTACCAGTTAGATGCCTTCACAAAAAACACCTTCAGCAAGTCATCCCTTTTTTCCTGACTACAATAAAAATGTGTGCTGCTTTTGCCTGGGATAGAGTTAATTTTCTTCACAGTAGCTACTACAGGTTATGCTTTGGATTTGTGCTGGAAACAGCGTTGGTAACACAGGGATGTTTTCGTT
>KL272974.1:4588-40701 GCA_000699545.1 Podiceps cristatus
CAGAGAGCAAATATTTAGTGTGCAGCAAGTCTTCTGTAGGTGTCTGGTAAATACGCAGTAGGGTTCAGGGTCTGTCCGGCAATGAGGCATGCCTTGGCCTTTTGGTGCCATATACTTCAGGAACAGGAGGGGGGGCAGTGACAAAAGCAGGGGTCTAGCAGAGATATCTTCCTCCCTCCTTCTCTTCTGGGGGGAATAAAAAAAGGATTGGGGAGGGAAAGCCAAATTGGAGCTGCCCAGCCAAGCATCAGAGCTCAGGAGGGGGAGGCAAGGGCCTGGCATGGGCAGGGTAGCAGGCAGCAGGGAGGGCAGCCTGGCAGCTGGCCTGGATTTCAGCTGCTGGTGTACATGGACCAGGCAAAGCTGCCTCCAGAAGAGCCCTGTGGATAGTCACAGTGGCTCACGCCTGATGCATAATGGATGCACCTCGCCCCAGGTGAGTTGTCACAGTTATACAACAACAGTGGTTTTAATTCTTTTGGGCTATTTATTGCTATTGTTTGAAAGCCAAAAAAGGTTGTGTTTTTTTTTTTTTTTTTTTCTTCTTCAAAAGCATCTCAGAAGGCTGCAGGACTGAGAACACATACTGCTGAAAATTAATTGTGGGCATTTTCCATGGCCTGTTGGATGAATCTGTGTGAGTTACTTGTCTTTTTCTTCCTCTCATTCTCTGTGTATTTAGACTCTGGGCTCTTTCTACCAGGGATTCGTCCGACTGCTGTGATGTTGCCAGCCTAGCCCTACAGAGCACATTATTACAAGAAACATTCTCCTCCTCTTCCCCCTTATCGTCACTGCCAAGATGTACAAGCCCTTTGGCGCTGGGAGTCTGGAGAGCTGGTGTCTAGTTCTCAGCCTGCCGCTGGCGACGAGGGTGGTTTTGGCTTGTGCCGAACACATGCAGACTTCTAGCAGAGACTTCTACCTGCCTGCATTCAGCATTGCCCGGTGCAGGATACTGAAAATACCAGTGAAGGCAGGAGTATGTTAGCTGGAAGCATTTTTCTGTATGTGGGAGGACATTACTGGGGCCTGAGGACAAGTCACCCCACGTAAGCAAACAGCAGGTGGAGACGCACGGTGGAGGTGACCTGTGCAGAACAACAGCTCCTCTAAGAGCTGGGACGGAGGCAGGCGTATGAGGTGGGAACGGTCCCCTGGCGCACTCCCATGGAAGGCAGATAAAACCATAGTAGCAGGACCTGTTTGAGGGACACAAGGGGAGAGTGGGGGAAGTGTGCTCCCAGTTTGAGATGCTAGATAGCGTGGTAAAATAGCAGGGAAGATACGAATTGCTAGGGGAGATGGAGGGATAAATTTTCTGGCAGATGCTTCCTCCTCTGCCTGCCATGGAGTTAGTTTATTATTAATACTTAGAGCCTTTCTGTTTAATTAAACAGTAGCTAGAGCTCGAGGCACACTGCCTCCTGAGCACGCACGCAGAGCAGCAGCCTTGTGCAGAGCCAGAGGGCAGGGCTGCTGCTGAGGGTGGTGGCACAGCAAGCAGAGATGCTTTAAGGACTAACACAACCTGAGCTCTTTGAAAACATCATCCAGACTGATTGGAATCAATGACAGCACAGTAGATGCTCTTACCCCTAAGTTAGTTAAAACTGAGGAATCTGTGGATAATTTTCTAGGGAAATCACCAGCATTCCAGAACATGACATTATTAAAAGATGTTCTTAAAGCCCCTACGAGTGCACTGAATCAAGAAGACACACTTCTGCAGAGGAATTGTACTTTTAGAAAACAATCCCTGCATTAAAAATGAACAAAATTGGGATGACCAAATAATGACTTATTGTGGCAAGTTCTGACGCAGCTATCATGACACAGCTGTCCCCCTGAACAAGTGAACCCATGTAGACCCAGGAGCTTCCCTGTGGCTAAAGCCACCACCCCTGTACACCTGGACATAAGTGAGTCTTAGAGGGAAACAGGGGCTTTGGGGCAGCAGAGGTCACATTTTTCCTCCCTCCAGCCCTCCCACGCTCCGTGCCCGGCTCTGCTGAAGGAAGCCCAGACAGTAAGCCCTGCTCAGCCATGGTTCCTCATGTTTGCCTGCATCCCTGTGTCCATTTTGGGAGGTAAGACCTGGACGAATTGCACCCGCCCTGCGGCATGCTGCAGATCAGGCAGTGGTTTGGGGAGAGCCTGGCTCCCCCTGCCTCCTATGCCTGTATTTCCCAAGAGAACTAAGGTGCTTTCCAAGGACAGACAGACCTCCTGGCCATGTCTGTCACTTGAAAGCCACAGCTTTTAAATCTGTCACTTCAGAAACAAGGCACCACATGCAACCTGCCTGTAGGGAACAGTCCCAGTGCTGTGCTGGCTTACAAACTGTCCAAGGAACTTGCCTGGAAGGATGGACCAGGGACTGGCCACTGTGCAGCACTGGAGGTGACCACGTCCTGAGAATGTCACCAGCATGTCCACTCTCCAATCTCCATCATGATGCTAGGAGGTACCAGGGCACACACGTGTCCAGCACGCGATTACTGTGCTGCCCTGAAATCAGGGTGAAGCTGAGGGATGGAGGGGAGCTTCACTGAGTGTGCTGAGCACCACCAGTGCTTCAAATGAGCTTCTCCCCAGCACATCAGCAAGTCTCAGCTGACTCATACCTGGGAAAGTTTCTTAATACTATAAAGGGTAATCTGTCAGGGATAAATTTCGTGTGGCATTAGTGTTCTCAATATTGTATCTCAACCATGATAGGCAGGCAGGCATGAGAGGACAGTATCTGTGATTCAGATTTGTAACTGTTAGTGAAAAACAGAGGCTTCCAGGAAAGCTGGAAATCATTGCCAACAGTTGTAAGAGCTTCCGAGAGATGGAAATGTGATTGCTGGAAGGAGACAAGCCCTACCTTCCTCATTGAATCGGGAGCTGTGGCTGCTGCAGGGAGAGGAAGGTAGTTACGTCATGGGGTTAGACAGGTGAAACAGCCTGGACAACCCTTCTGACTCCCAGTGCTTAGGGAACCATGTCTCTAAACATCAGCTTTCCACCAGCTGGCCTCTGCTGTAAGAGCTGGCGATGCTTCCAGGATTAGGACGGAGGCAGCATGGGTCCCGGCTACAGCTGCTGTGAGGGAGGGTGACCTCGACTTACCCGCTGCTGCACCTCCAGCCCTGTCCCACAGCTGCCGTCTCTCATCTCCATCTCAGGTTGCCCTGTGAAACACTCAGGTTTTCACTGAAGGCCCTCATCAATTGGTGTTGGTTATTTTTACAAGGAGATGTTTCATATTAGGGATGTCTAAAAGCCTAGATCATATTGCTGACATAGGTCTCAAAGGCTGGCTAACAGGATTTGAAGCAACTGGGTCCAGTGACTGACTGCAGGCATGCGAGGTGCCCGGAATAGAGACAGCAAGTTCTTCCTGATGAAAATACCTATTTGTATGTAAAAAGCAGTATGAACATTGACATTTATGATGCATAAGCACATTTGACTACTCAGAAAAGAAGAAGGATCAATATCTAGGAAGAATATACATGCATTATTTAAAGTATTAAAAATACAGTGGAAATGCAGAAAAGCCCTGAGGCTGTGTGTCTGCATGGGGTAAAGGGCAACTACATAAGAAAGCATAAAAGCCATGTAAAAACAATTGATAGAAGGATCTGTGCAGAGAATCAAAATACTAAAGAAAAAGAAAAAAAGTATTTTATTCTGCTTTATTTAACTTTCAGTCAGAAACTCAAGGGTTTGCATAGATACATCCATAATTCACCACTCATGAGGATTGTTCAGGAAAGTTTTTGTCTGCTCCTTGAGCAAGAAATGTGATGATGCCAGTATGGGCTTACAAATAAGATGATCAGTACTGCTTCCTAACTCCCAGTCTGTCTCACATGGACACAGCTTTTCCAAATTCTCTAAAGAATATTGACTCTTCCGAGACATACTGTTCTGCATTTTGTATTCTACTCAAAGCAATTCTTGAATGGATAGATTAAACCAGCAGTACAGAACGGCTGCTCAGAAAAAGCACTGGAACATGTCTTTCCTATTTACTTTTGCTGTTGTCAGATTTGATCATCTTTAATTTTTCCATTATCCACACGAGTTATTTTTACTAAGTTTGTATAAAACCTTAGCATTATCTGCAACTAGTATTTTGATCTGGGCTACCTGAACGATCAGTGGGGGAGGAAGAGTAGTTCATCCCATCCAAAGTGGGACGAGCTGCTTGTGAAAATACCCGTCTCCCTCCCCAGGCCAGAAGAGAGGGCTGCCTTTCCCTCAGCGACGGTGGGGTGCAATGGCTCCCGGCTGGCAGACGCAGCTCCACCAGTGCTCGTGGAGGCAGGACCACCCAGCGCAGCTGTGCTCAGCGCCAGCCCCTGCCCTTGGGGTGCAGCCTCATCTCCCGCGTGGGAGAACTGTCATAGCGATATTTGCAGATGCCCGGCCACTGTGCCAGTGATGGATTTAGGTGCCTACTGAGGTAACAGAAGTTCAAGGAACCAGCGGTTAGGACTGCTAGGCAGAGCTGCCACGCTGCTCTTCCCGATACGACAGCCTTAGCTGCTAAGCAAAAGAAAGAGCTTATCTTCTTTTAAACCCTGGTTTCTAGCCCTCTGAGGAGTGGCTGAGGGAGCTGGGGGGGTTTAGTCTGGAGAAAAGGAGGCTCTGGGGAGACCTTATTGCTCTCTACAACTACCTGAAAAGAGGTTGTAGTGAGGTGGGTGTCAATCTCTTCTCCCAAGTAACAAGTGATGAGAGGAAATGGGCTCAAGTTGTGCCAGGGAGGTTTAGATTGGGTATTAGGAAACATTTCTTCACCAAAAGGGTTGTCAGGCACTGGAACAGGCTGTACAGGGAAGTGGTTGAGGCATCATCGCTGGAGGTTTTTAAAAGACGCGTAGATGGGAAGCTTAGGGACATGGTTTAGTGGTGGACTTGGCAGTGTTAGGTTAATCGTTGGACTTGATCTTAAAGGTCCTTTCCAATCTAAACTATTCTATGATTCTAAATAATCCAGTCCCTCACATCATTTGGTTTCAGAATAGAATTCATTGAATCTGTCAAGAAATATTCTTACTGTGCACCATGCCAGGACCATCAATCGAAATGCTTTTCAATTTCTAGTTGATATACAGGGTAGCTCATGGCACATGGGGTTATACCACTATTATTTTGATGACATTCTTAGTGTTATTATCTGCCAGATTACATAGAGTCCAGTTAAAATTTTTCTAGGTTCATTTCTGACCACTCACTCACCAGCCACTTTTGAAAGATCGTGGTTCCCTTTTGGCATGCAGTCAGACACAACTTGCTTCATTACTCCTATCAAAACTGCTCACACGAGGAACAACATATGGCAATTAGACTTTCCAGCAGTTTGCTGTTTAGCTCCATGCTTGCAAACATATTCCTTCAGCTTGGCGAGCAGGGTACCAAGCTTTGAGTTTGTTATCAGCACAGGGATAGCTGCAAAGACCCACTGAAAATATTTATCTTGTTTATCCACTTTACATATGCATTTTCTAGGCAATTCCTAATTCTTATTTAATCAGTACCTAGAAGTTTCTCATTCTTGTAACCAAGATTACTTGGATCAATCCTTTACACACTTGCATCAGATTCCAAGGAAGCAAGTTAACATCTCTTATACTCTATGCCCCAGCTAACTAGAGCTGGTAAAAGGGTTCTGCCCATAATTCAGTCACTTAGGTCAAACTGAAAACTTTTTACATAAACAGGTCTTTCAGGACTCTGTTTTCTCATTTTTGAATTTCTTCAAAGTTAAACCTTGGAAGATATATCCATGGGCTAGAAAATGTTCAGTGTTGCATGGGGACTAAACCAAGGAACTAACAGTAAACCAGTTTATGAAAAGGCTTTGCCCTGAGGTCTTTGCTGAGGGAGCACATGCTGATACATGCAGGTACATGAGGTATCACATGCCTGACACAGGTAGGCAAGGATATTTGGAGGAAGATTACTGATTTCAAACAATATCCAGACAAAGATATGGGGCTGCCACCTTATGTAGGATCTTTCAGGCCCTCTCCATCCCCATGCAGAAGCGTGACAGCAGGACTGACCCTGCTGTAATACTGACAGCAGCTTCCGGAGGTTCATCTGATCTCATTTGCGATGGGTGAGATCCTACCTTGCAAAAGTGAATGTGTTGCTGCACAGTAACTCCCACAGCCATTTCCACTACCATAGGAAGGCAACACACATTGAGCAGCTGCCTTTAGATTTTGGCATTGATCAGACAGACGGAGCAGAAATTTGGGCTCATTAAAGTGCAAAGAAAATCTGAAGAAAAGTTACACAGATGAATGGAATAACCTTTGTGTAACCACATTTTCCCCTTCTATGTTTTTTCACAGCAGATTTCCACCTTCAAGATGTTCCCAGAGACAGCTGCATTCATTGGAGGCCAAGCAAGTCCATCCCTCTGCCAGGAGAAGCAATGCATCCTTTGAGCAAACAAAGCCAAAAGCTTCATGCCCCAAGAGCTAGGGCAGGTATGGCACTGATATGGAAGATGTCGTGGAAAGCAATAAGCAAGCCCTGTCACCCTTTCACGCCCAGCAGAGCCACACTGCTGCAGGTAGGCATTTTCTTCACGTTGCTGTTAGGGAAAACCTGGGGTTATCCTTGAGAGACGCCCCGGCAGGGACGTACGGCTCAGCTGGAGGGAGTGAACAGCACCCTGACAGCAAAACCAAAGAAGCCAGACAGAGTCTTTCTGATGGCATCAGCCCAACTAATCTCTACATATCCTTACCATCCCTCCTCTAAGTTCTGGTATGAAATTACAGTAAGAAATGTTCAATTTATCTCAGTCTTTGCCGGACAGACTTCTAAAAAGCATTCTGATAGCAGGTCTTTCACTTCCCTGTATTGATTGTTATGCCTAAGCTTATCAATTAGCTAGTTTCAGTGATGTATCTGCAACATGAAAACCATAAACCAAATAATTTATTTTCCCACGTTTACAAAATAGTAGATATATGTGTCCCTTGAAGCCCAGTTTATTATTGAAAATTAACTTCTTCTGTTAACTCTTCTGTCAAAGGAATGCTTGCTCTCAAAATGTGTAATTACATATTTGTGAATGGGTTTGACATGAACATGCAAACTAATGTTAAATGCTATCCGAATAGCAACATGAGCTATGTTCTCTGCTGATGCGATGTTGCTCTTTTACTGCCCTTACTTCACAGCATGCTCTCTCCCGTGGTTTGCTAACTACTCTGTTAACACATTACTGTCTCTAGAGAATTTGTGGCCACTCCAATTGTGCAAGTATGTCCAGTTCTCCCCTGTATTCTCCTGTGTCTTCTGTTTAGTACATTTTCAGTCATCTTTACGTTTTCTTCTCTGCTGCTGCTTGTGGTTGGGAGGATCTTCTTCTGAATAAATGCAAAGCCACTTCCTTCTTTTTCACAGGGGTCCTCCTGGATTAGGAATTTTTCCTAATCATGAAGAACTCACAATATCAGGATTTCCTGTGCAGTGATATTAGTGTCTTCCATGGTGGTTAGAACTGTTAAAACTGCTCACTGCTTTTTTGTAGTAACTGTAGATGCATGTTGTCTCACGACTATGTTTTGGTCCTGGTTTCAAGGAACTGGGATTGATATTTTCTTCAGCTGTTATGCACAGAAGGTCCTAAATTGCAATTTCTAAATGCTACAGTGATATGAATAATACATATTATAAATAGGCTAGGAAGATTTAAGCTTGCCCCAGTCATTGTACATAATATCCACTAACAGGACTGAAATTACAAATATGATGATTCCTTAGCAATAGAGCACTAAGAAAAGGCTACTGACTTGGTTAAGGTATTCTTTTGTTATATCTTAATATTATTAAGTGTGAACTACTGCACCCACAAATAGCTATGTTTCTCCACTGTCAGCTTCATTCCAATGTGAAAATTTATTCTTCAGGTTTCCCCTGCCCACTTCTTGGTTAAATGTCTTCATTTACATAACCACTTTTCCAACTCCAAAGACATTTTGACTATTTCAAATGTTTTTAAGACTGACAACTTATTCTATGACTATTTTCAACAGGCAGTCAGTAGATAATGCAATACCTTTAATCCTTTTTTTTTTTGTTTTTTTCGTGGCATTCACTATTTCATTTCAGATCTGGATAGTGTATACACTTTTTTTGAATATATGTACATTAAAAATAATGTATTTTGATGCCTTAAAGCACCTTCTAAAGTGTCTACTTCTGAATGTTGCATTTTATCTCTAAACAGTCCACACCTACATGACCCCAAATTCTCTTTTGCCTAAAATCTTCAAGGAAAGAAAAATAAAAGAAAAAAAAAAAAAGGGGGGGGGGGGGAGAAAATAGCCCTGTAAAAAAGTACGGAAACAACCTTTATGTTTTAATGATGCAACACCAGTCAAATGCTATAGAGAAGAAAAGTAAAAATGAATACACATAATACTTTTTATTCATTTTAGCTGAGCAGATAAGAAAAATCAATCTTGGCAGGGACACTCAAGGTCAAAGGTTCCCAATTTTAAAGGCAGACATTACGTGACTGAAAAATGTATTCCAGCTTTTGTCTCTGTAATGCTACCTCTGCTGTCCTTAAGCTAAATGAAAACTAGGTGAATGAACCTCTCATTTTTAGAGACTAATGCTATCTCAGAACATAATTTCAGCTCATAGTGAAATAGTTCACCATTTCTCACTAGCAAAAACCCTTAAGACTTAATCAGAGAAATACATGTTCAATAATCTCATAATTTTTCAGTGTTCATGATGTATATGGACTAGAAAGGTTGCTTTGTTTCTTCAACATTTGCAGTCAAAGGGCAGTTTTTCTTCTAAAAATAAACATTCAGAAAAAGAGAGGGAAAGAAAAAAGAATGATTTGCCAACTGTTATGCTTTTTCTCTATCTACAACACAAAAGTTTTACAGCTATTCGTATTTGCCAATGACATTCCCTTGGACAGATTTTAATGTGTTCTCATAAAAAGAGCAAAGATGGATAAGGCTATTTTCATAAAAAGAAACCCAAACTATCCAAACAAACTAGCAAAGGACTACTGTGGAGCCATAGACAAAACCAAAAATCAAATATCTTAATTGTAGCTTCATATTAAAAGACCAGAGTCTTTTTGAATACATTAATTACATTTCATTTCCTTACTTTTAATTCAACATTTAACCCTGAGGTTGATAGCTGAGCTAGTGAATTATTACCCTGTTTGTTAATTGAGCATAAACAATGTGAGGTTTCATGTGTCTCTTTTGGCTAGCCTAACAGTGAAATATATTTTTTGCCTAAGACAGCAGGCAAAAGTATTTTAGTACTTATATACAAAAATATAAGTAGTTCCACATTTTGGGGAAGAGATGGTTCAGTTAGATTTCCTCCCATGATTCATCTCTTCCCTAGTAAAAAACAAAAAATATTCTTTCTTCTTTCTTCTAGAGTTACAGTTATTCAGGGGGTCAAAATCTTTTCCAATCAGTGGTGTGTAGATCACACAATAAAACACTTACTACCCATATGCCACGTTTCCTTGACTTCCTTCTCTGGCAGTCTGCAAAGACTTCTGAGACCCATCATTCTGGACAAACATTGTTTTTTTGGTTTTGCTTTTTGTTCTGTTTTTTTGGTAGGTGAATCCCTTTCTAGCTGACCATGAGCCAGCAATGGTCCCTTGCAGCAAAGAAACCCAATGGCATCCTCACCTACGTTAGGCAGAGCATCGCCAGCAGCTTGAGGAAGGTGATCCCTCAGCACTGGTGAGACACATCTGGAGTACTGGATCCACTTCTGGTCTCCCAGTACAACAGAGACATGGTCATGCTGGAGTGAGTCCAGCGAAGGGCCATGGAGATGATTTAGGGACTGGTGCACCTGTCATATGAGGAAAGGCTGAGACAGCTGGGGCTGATCAGCCTGCAGGAAAAAAAAAAAAAAAAAAAAAAAAAAAGGGGCTCAGAGGCATCTTATCTTATCAGTCTGTATAAATACCTGATAAGAGGTTAAGGAAGATGGAGACAGGCTCTTCTTGGAGGTGCCCAGTGTGAATAAGAACAACATCTTCAAATAATAATAGCCATTGAATTATAATTTTCAGTTCATGATGGCTGAAATTTCAGGCAGAAGATGACTTGTGAAAATACCTGCCATTTTTTGCTGCTTCTTTTGCTTTCCTTAGCTAATGGTTTTATTCTGAAAATGACCTCAAGTTTAGAGGCTTCCCATTCAGTGGGAATCTCACTGTAGTAACAAGTACTATACTGAGTTGTATTAGTAGGAACTTATTTGCAAATAAGAGGAAATGAGGACAAAACCAAAAATAATGATCATATAGTTACAACACCATTTGTTGCATCTAAAGCTTGTTAAGCTTTGTCTAACAGATACAGCCAGCTATCTTTAGCTGACATTCAGGCTGGCTCTCATTCGGTGTATACCAGTAATTTGGTACTGCCTCTCAAGTAGTCATCCTGACATAGTACCGCATGTCAATCTTTCACTTTGTGCCTCTTTGGATGCTTTTCCTAAACCCCAGATTGACTCAATTGGAATAAAAAGTATCTTGGAGTAAACAACAAAACCAGTGGCCATCCAATTGTCCAGTATCATTACAGAATTCAACATGCACAGTACTGTCATGGCCTAATTCCTTATTTCTACAGATAGAAAATGTCAGAACTAACCCCACAGGTGCATACCTGCTGCCCTGACATACGAGTCAGAGAAATTAAAACTGATGAGCTTGCTGAAGTTTTCCATTAAAATAATGAAAAAGTGATTCCAACCCCGCCAGCCGCCACGGAAGAAAGGTGTTTATGGTGATCTGCAGACATAGCTCAGATATTTGCTTTTGAGATGTCTTTACAGATGTAGAAAATATGATGATTTTAAACAGTATAGACTACCTAACTATTCCAGTGATATGTGGTCAGACAGGCGAAATAATTCAGGAAGGGAACCTTGGGTTAGAGCTTAATGACAGCCCCTCAGAGTCTGGAGGGCCCAGAGTCTGGAGACACCATGGGGGAAAGCCCCTCCAAACCCAGGAACACTTGGGTCTCCAACACCAGGGGCTTGAAATTATGTGAAATCAGGCCACCGCAGGCAGAGGCATTTATCATGCCTGATTTTTTGCCCTAAAATATGAGGCTACTCTCGCCAAATCCCATATACAATTCATGCAGACCAAAATGCACCCCACAGAGTTGCACAGGACCCCAACGTGGGGCCCTGCCCTTGACCCTGCATGCAGAGTCTTCTCTGTCCCCCAGGAAGGGCTGTTGTCATGTTGCTTTATCACTGGCTCCCCTGCTCCTGAGACCCTGCAGTTCTTATCTTTCTCTGCAGAGCCGAAGAGGCTGAGCCAGCTGTGCTTGTGAGACCGCTAGGACTAAAGTCTGGAATTATGAAATTGCATTTGTCACCTTAGTTTTCTGTTATTTGACTTCCGTTTATGTATGTATGGCTGAGCAGCTTACTTTTTATTCAGGACACATTTTTTTTTCTTTTCATCACAGTTTATCACTACTGATGAAGTTACCAACTTGGGCTTGTAACGGCTTGTAAAAGTATCAGGAACTCATGAGTAAAATCTGTGGAAACGTAGCAAAACTTTGCAGTTGCAGCCTGGAAGGAAAAACATATTCTCGCTGCTTGGGAAGGACAGGTACATCAAAACCACAGCACTTCCAGTGGGTGTAATGAAACACCCCGGGGGATTATCCGTATGACTTGACACCTAGAGGAAATGCTGGATAATTGCCACCCACAATTTTGAAACGATGGATGACTAACAAACTCAACTGCCAGTCAAGGAGACAGTTTAGTGGGAAGGATGATTCATATGAGAACAATATCACTTTTTCTTCTTTTTTATTTTTTTTTTTTGCCTACCAACAAAAGTGGTAAAAAACCATGCAAAATAGTGACTAGTAGTCAAAACAACCATGAGTTATTAAAGGCCACTCCAGTCTTTCTTGGTGGCTACTGGTTGTTTACACTCTTACTGAAAAGCAGAGAAGCTTTGTGAGTGCTCAGGTGAGAATAACCAAAGCATGATGCAAATATAGTGAGTGACTCCCTGGTGTCTGATATTTTGCTTGGTTTGGTCAGGATCCACATGATTTTAGGATGGCCACGTGCTTCCCACCATGTATCTTTACCTCACATGGAGTTTGCCCAGGTTACAACTCCTTGTCATGTCTATCCAGGATGGAGCACTGTTGTTCTGCCACTATTGTGGTAAATATGCAACAGCTACACCAGCCACTGTAGCTAAAACTGGAGTAAAGTACTTCTGGTTTTTGAATAGCCTTCAAATTGCATGTAAGAACCCTCAGCAAAGGACCACGGGTATGGCTTGTCCATGCAGACAGCCCCCTGCCTAATCCTTTCCGGGTTTAGCATTGATTCATGTCATCAACCTGCAGGAACCTCACCAGGCTCTTGTTGTAAAAACTTTGAAGTTTTATGTCTGTGGCATGAACTGTTTCATTCAACATTTTTAAGTATTGGGGTCAAAAGCTAGAAACCTGTATCCACGCTGAGACACTGCAGTAAATTATAGTCTCTGCTTCTAAGAGGAGTTTCACTCAAAAATATCAAGCCATTCTTAGGAGGTAGGAAAAATTCTCCCAGCATCAGCAATCTGTAAGTGAGGTGTCTAATCTAAGTTAATTGTCCAGGTACGAGGAGTTGGCTCTCGAGGTGCCCATTTCTGTCTTGACTATAAAGAGTCTGTGTGACAAGTTACATTAAACACCTACCCTGTAGCAGAGAGAAATCTCACTCACTCTATCTGCCTTGCAGGCATGGGGATGCTTGGGGGATACATTTTAAAATGTTGACTGCTGCATTTGGCTGCTGCTAGGAAATAATGACCAGTAATATGTTTTAACCCATTTGCAGGGACGTATCACATTGAAGCAACACTATCCCCTGTGGTTTGTGGTCACAGCCACAAGATTGGCTGCATCTTCGACCCCTGCTGCAATCTCATTTGGAGTATCACTTTCAAGTGAGGAGCCCCCACCTGCCCTTCCAGCAGTGTGGGATCAAAAACTGCTCCTGTGCTAGCACACACAGACAAGTCGGATGCTCGTAAGAGACTTTTCTTTAGGAGCCACGGTCAATAAAGAATGCTGTAAGGCATAATGTAAGGATTACTTTAAGAAGGCTGTAAGAGTCATCAAAGAATATTAAAATGGGAAAGAACCTCCACAACTCTTTGTTTTACCTAACTCATATTATGACCTTAAGATTTAGGCAGGTTCTACTTTTTCCAAGTATTGCCATTCATGGGACACAGGGTTCTGCCCCTTTTCTTGCGGATCCTCTGCCCACAATCTGCTGGTCTCCAGGATAGAGGTTTTCTTGGATCTGTGACAATGTGAGGTTTATGGTTGGACTTGATGATCTTAAGGGTCTTTCCCAACCTAAATGATTCTATGATTCTGTCCTCTGTATTCTTAAAACTATGTAAGACTGATTTAATTCTTAAATGCCTTTTAGTATACAACAGATTTAGAGGGAAAACCCCCATCATGTGAGATAACTGATATCGCCTACAGTTTTATTATATTTTTTTCCTGCTCTCTGATCCCAAATCCCTATATTTACTACCCTTCCTCCAAGAGAAATGTGCATTCACCTCATAATTCAATGAGAGGATGTCATTAGAATGGGAGTCTGAGAACTTCATTTCTACTGAGTTTCAATTATCTCTGGTACACAACCAGATGCACACAACCTGTCATTGAATATAAACACTCTATTCATTTCCCTCTGCCAAAATTATTTGCATCACACTCAGAAACAAGAAATCAGCTTTTCAAATAGGAAAGCGGGTCTTCTAAATAGATGTTTTAATTTTCATTTTGATGAAAAACACTGAAGAACTACAAGAAGTGAAACAGCACTGTAAGATATAAAGAATCTTATTTGGAAGTTTCTATATTTTTGGTAAAGCAGAGAAGAGTTTTCATCAAAGTCCATTTGCATAAATTGTTTGCTGAGAGGATTGTTGCTCACTACTGATTATGGAAATAAAGATTCTCCACAATTAAAGTATTCTGTTGCCATCTCAGTAAGATCATTAAGTATATGGTTAAATTCATGTTCTCAGATTATATCCATGCAAAGAATGGATTAACAAAATGTTTTCAACATTTAAGCATGTGGTAAATGCTTATTTCTGTGTGCCTTAAACCATAAGATTTCATTCTTGTATGCCTTTGATCTTTATCTATATACACTTGCAAGAATCATTCAAATACACGGATACATTTGTAGTTAGCCCCTGTCTATTTCAGTAGGACATATGCAAATCCCACCTACCTGTTTGGCAATCCGTTTGGTAAATTCAGGATGATGTGATATGGCAATTGCATAACAAGGAGTCAAGCTAGCACGACTGTCAGGATTCGGAGAGATGAGGGAGGAATGACAGAGTTACAAATAAATGTCCCCAGCGTGGGGTTTGTGGTTGTTTCCGTCTATTTTAAATCTTTCAAGCCTGAAGTGTAGTGAAGAAAAAAGGCAACACAGCTAAGATAGGAAAGCCTCTTTTAACTTTACTGTATCTAAGCTTGAAAGGTCCCTGGCATTCAGAGAGTCTAGTGCTCTTGAAGGAAATGCAACTCAAGGAAATTTTGAGTGTTTATCTTGTCTCCATTACTGCAAGTTATATACATTTTTTAAGGTGTCACAGAAAATATTTTGAGATCTAAGGATATTTTCTGGTGACAGATTTTTTTCAGTGCTTGAAGTAAAATTATCAGCTGAACAAATGACATCTACCAGGTAATTTCCACGGTAGTGTTGTCATTCTTAATACAACATGCAAGGAACTGTATGGTTTCCAGCATCTACAGACTGATGAGACTAATGGGCTGACAGGAGAAAAGGAAAGTAGTGATTTGGCTCAAAAGCAGGGCACTTTCATTAGGAAGGGACCAACTACAAGCCCGCATTTGCCTACTGAATTCAGATGGTCCCTCAAACCATCTTTACTGTCCTCAGTTGTCACAAACCTGATGGATCTGCTTTAACCCAGGTGCACTTGGTGCCTAATGCCAACACCATTAACCCTACTGCTACCTGCGGCACCCACTAGACAGCAGCAGCATGGGAAAAAGCAGTGTCGTGGTCTAATCCTTATAAATTGCCTAAATCAGCTCCTTTCAGTTGCCTGCTGTAGAAGAGGAATACACAGGGATTGTGGAAGGTCAGGCATTTTTGCACTCTTTAGCAAACTGCTGGATAAGATCTGGCGTTTCAGAGTAACAGGGCCCCTTGGGACACTGCAAGCCTTTCCAGGTGCTCAAGAGATAACAGGCTGTGGGCTGTTTTCTCAAGTGAGCACAGATCTCCTCCCTTTGCCTTGCCCCTGGGTCCTGGTGATGCTGAAACCAGTAGAAATGTGCATGTAACCCAAGGATATACGGTTTCACGGTGCAGGCTGCAGGAAGAACTTTGGCTTCTCTTGAAGTCAAATAAAAGTGAACAGGAAGGATGCAGGCTCTACCCCTGGTAGCTGTAACTCACCTTTTCCTCCTTTGGGATGTATCCAGTGATATTAGCTGATACTAACCTGCTAGGCTGAATCTCTCCCAGAGCTACAGTCCAGAAATACATATTTGTTGCAGCAGAAACAGAACAGAACAATTACAAGAAAATATTTTTTTAAAAAACGGATCAGGGAAAGCAAGAAAACTTGTTTTTTATTTCAGCCTGTAGTGCCACTTTAAAGTGAGGTGCACCCATGGGCACCCTACTCCCACCCCGTGTGGGAAAAGGCCGTGGACCCCCTAGCGAGGAGTGGCTTTGATGAGAGCGGCTGTTTGACACCACCCATGGCGGTGCTCCCGATGGGCTGGCACAAGGACTCTCGGACTCTCCTTGGTGAAGCCCCCTTCTCATTTGGGACTCAGCTAGCCCTAAAGGATGAATCTAGGGCAACCTCCTTTCCAATCCCAGAGTATGACGGGCACCGACATGGGCAGCTTGAACTGAAAACCAGTCCTCTTGCACGTGGGATATTGAACCATGGAAGTGCTTTATTTCAGATATGAAAGCCAGGTGGAGCTCTGGAAGGAGACAGTCATACACCGTCTACTGCTTTCATTTGTGGTCTGAAAATAATAAAGCTGCTTCCTTGTTGGGCTGTTCAGAACAGCTTTTTTGAGAGTATTTCAGTGCACTGGGAGCCAGCTGGCTGATGCATTGTAATGGCATGGCATGGATGGAAGTACTCATATGGCACCAGTTACGTTATGATGTGCAAGGATGCATCTGAATGCACTCGGATGGAGCAGAAACATGGCCGTCTAGCAAAAGACACCACCAGCCAAATATTTTGCAGATATGTTTTGGTGGGTTTAAGGAACTATCTGTTAACTTCAAAACCTGACGGTGCAATGCTCCAGGTGATTTTATATCTTTCCTAAATTGTTTTTGGGCACTTTCCCTGATAGTTATTGTATTTCCCAGACTGATTTATATTACCCTGATTACTAACTACTTGGGGGGTTTTTCCCTCTCAGGAAAAAATCATTATTTGAACAATTTCAGTATGTAAATATGAAAGTGAAGTTATATGGTACATGTTTTATTAAAATGTAGCTGTATAATTTAAAAACAACAACTATGGATCATGTTAAAATAAATTATTAGAAGACTTACAGAACTCTTATCAAGTGAAGGATGATGCAGATCAGTGGGACTTTTTCATTTCATTCAGGGCGTATAGCTTTGCCAAAATGTGGGTAAAGATTGTGAATTTCTGATTTGTACAAGTTTCAGTCAAAAATCTCAGTTCTGATTTTGTTTGACAGGTCTTCTTTGGACATGTAAAAGATAGGAAAGTATGAGGATTACACACTTTCATTTAGTATTTTAATTGCTGAGTCTAAATTTGGCAGTGTCTCCACCTTAATGGAACTTAATGGTACTGTAATTGCTTGGTGGTGTCACAGAGAATCGATTCCTGATTATGTTCAGGAATAGCACTTTCATGTCTCAACTGAATTCAAACACAGAGACATTCCTGCCAGCGGAGAAATATGCCACAAAACACCTCTTCATCATCTCTGATGATAAACAGTGGCACTAATGTCTTGATAATAACTTTTGCCTTTTTTGCAACAAATATTTTCTTTATATTTTAGCACATTTGATTACACTGCTCTCTGGGGCCTGAGAAGCAATTTTATGTTTCTATTACAGTAATTAGCCTGCATATAGTATTAAAAATAATATGTGCCTGAGAAATTCTTATCCTTATTTTAGTGTATGTAAATCACACTTTAGTCCTGTTTATTTTTTTT
The DNA here is from genome assembly GCA_000699545.1 of Podiceps cristatus. Classification (NCBI taxonomy): domain Eukaryota; kingdom Metazoa; phylum Chordata; class Aves; order Podicipediformes; family Podicipedidae; genus Podiceps; species Podiceps cristatus. The sequence goes on from KL272974.1 coordinate 21,916, forward strand.
AAGAGAGTGGTTGCTTATGAAACCAACTGCTCTAAATTAGAGTTGTTCTTTCCAGAGGAATTGTCCCACAGCAAATGCACTGAGATTTGCTCCTCAGTGGAGGAAGGCAGCAAATGTTAAAGTTCACAGCTACCAAGAGGAGCCTTCTGATTAAAAAAGCTCTAAAGTATTTCTTACAAGTACAGTCATATATTTGGTGGCTAGCCTGGGGGCATTGTGCGGAATTGGAACATCCTCAAGTGCAGTCAGAAAAGGATCCAAGCACGTGAAAGCAGCCCGAAATCTTAACCATGTAGCACTAGTGATGCCCTTGGTGTTGCACTGACATTTGTAAATCATCCTCACTGGGACATGTAGGTTCACATGGGGTCCCGGAGTTCACACGGGAGAGCGTCACAGGCTACCTCCTTCCCAGGTACCGGGTCCTTTCCTAAGGAAGCTGTGTATGGTGTTGCTGTCATCCTCGGAACTGGTTCAACTGGGGACAGGGATGAGCTGCCTTCATGACCTGGGAGCCGATGTTGCCCTGTTGTCGTACTTGGCCTCTAGGAAAGCTGGCCACCTGGCAGGTCAGCCAACTGAGGCTAAAATTAGCCCATCTTTTGGTGAAGAATGAAGATTCAGGTGGAGGGGGCAAGGCTGGAGGTGAAGATACCAGTCTGATATGCAAACACTTGGCTAGGAATAAAAGGATCCCAGAGCACACTGAAGCTGGCCATTGCAGTTTGGAAGAAGAGAGGTTACTGGTGTCTATAAGGAGATCCTGTGACCGCTGAAGTCAGTGGAAATGCTTCCGCAGGCTGCAACACAGCGTCTGTACAGCTGTAAATGCATTAATAAAACGTAAATCTGGTGTGGTCGTCAAAAAGTGGTAGATGGAAAGGAGGGCTGCCTGTGACCCTTGGGCTGCTGTTGGCAGAACACCTTCTCAGCAAAATTTGGTGTCCAGGGCAGCTGGTGGGAGCCTGGACATCTTCTGGTCTGGGGTCTAGGAGAGCCACAGGCTTGGGCTTTTCACTTCTGTACAGTTACTGCTCATATCAAAGAAAATAAATCAACCCCTGAAATTAGAGGTCAAGAAAGGGAGAAAAAAAAAAAAAAAAAAGGTAGAAATCTAGTTTCCTTTCCTTTTCACATGTCAGGAACTAGACATCTGTAGGCCAGGTCAGTTCCTCATGAGTGAAGACATTCTTGGATAGTTCCAGTGATTTTTGCAAGCAGCTCATATCCTGAAAGTACTTTTAAAAGGCAAAGCAAAGCTGGAGTTGCAAGTGTCACAATAGTCAATGCAGTTTTGGCATGTTTTTTCTTGGTAACGTGTCTCCAGGAAAGGGAGATAAAAGCTGGAAAAGAACACTAAATCATGTGTGAAATGTTTCATGTCCCCCTCCCCTGTGGTGATCTAGAGATGTGTTTTTCATTTTGATAAACCTAGTAACTGAGTTCAGGTGCCTCACGTGTTGAATGAAAGAACTAGAGCTGATCAAATACTCCGAGGTGAAGTTGTCACTTGTCATGAAGCCAGCTGACAAAGTGTGTGTGATGATCTGGGAGTCTTTTAGCACTCCCTGTTGGAAGCCTGCTGTTTGACTTCTTGTTGAAATATCTTCATTGTCTTATCTTTGCAAAATGCAGCTTTTTGTTCTCTCATGGGATGTTATCTGTCAATCATCCAAACTCCTTGCTGCTCTGGTAATTAGCTAGTTTTTGATCAGAGGCCAAGAAATAAAAAGATGAACCCTGCTGTGAACTGAAATGAGGAAGCTGAAGTGGAATTACAGATGAGTGTTGGAGACCCAACTCTCAGCTGCCCATGATGGGTCCAGCTTCGTGCTAATGGACATTTTCACCCTACATTGACCGAGAACCTGGTCCCTAGGCTGAGGCAGAAAAGGTTGGTGGAATTACATGAGAGCTAATTTTTTCCCTGGGTTAAGGAGCACTATAAACAATCATTCAGACGGTTTCTGAAATGATCTTGAAGATGTATATGACTTTGTAGAATTCATCCTTTGGGTCTCTAATGTGAAAATGGTCTTCTGCCTCTGAGTACCCTGTCACCAACATCTTTCCTTCTGCGCCTCATGATGTTTAATCCAGCTGCAGCCCGGGCATCAGAATCGCAGCATGATGCCCAGTATTTGCTCGGTCAGACTTGACTTTGGTTAAAACAAAGGAGGATCTTCATACAAATGAGGTAAAAGGGATTAGTCCTGTTGAGTGAATTGCAGTCAAACACTTTGATTTAAGCATAAGGCTTTCAATTGCATATTTAGCTGTATAATTGAGAAATTGATGTCTCTAGATCTGTAGGAGTCTGGGGGTTAGTTTCTTGTTCCAATAGAGTTTACTGAATTTCAAGGGCTAACTTTAGTCTTGGGTCAAATGGACATAATTGAAGTTACTTCAAAAAATGAAGAAAGAACATTTAATTTAAAATCAGAATTTTAGTTTGCAGAAGAGAATTATGGTAGATCACTCTTTGTTCTTATACCATGTAGTATGCAGAGCATTTTCATTTATCACTATTTCAGATTGTCAAATATTCCAGATAAGCAGCAAAAAAAGTGAGTTGATGATAAATTATATTCTCTAATTCACTCGTGTATTATGTGTACATATACAGGAGCATTTGAATATGTTTATTCTGCTCATTAGTTACAAGTATTAATATAAAACATCATGATAAACTGTACATTTATTCTGATCCTACCATCTACATTTGGATGGAGAAAGAACTCCTTCCCTGTGAAGTCCTTCAGGGATTGATCTATTGGATTAACTCCAGTCCACCCACCTGGAATCAAATCCAGGAGATGCAATTATTTTGCAGATGGTGATTCAGAGTGACAGTCATGGCCTTTTTCATTGCTTTTATGATGTGTAATGAGAACACCAAGACTGAGAGACTGTGGGTACTGTAGGATCCTCCCTCCTGTCTAGATTTCTCTTTCTTAGTCTTTCCACTATCTCATAGCATATTTCTAGTGTATGGTGGAGGTTTTTGTTTGTTTGTTTGTTTGTTTGTTTGTTTGTTTTTTTAAGTGGAGGAAAATTCATTGTTACATCTTTGTACCACAGTGCATTCATTGTGGAAACTATCTTTCCCTCTTCTTATAGTAGAACTGTCTCTTGTAAGAACCAATTAAAGACCCTGAAGCAGATATTTTGTTCACAGATCACAGATACTTCTCACAGTAGTCCAGTTGTAGAACTGTTCTTGCAGCAGCTAATCTTGAAGAAAAGGAAAGCGTACGCTGGCTGTCTCTCTAACTGTACTGTACCATACCCTACCCTACCCTACTGTACTCTACCCTACTCTAAAGCTGCTCTGCTCTGTGCTGCTCTTCTCTTTACCCTTTTGATACACTTCAGCTATCCTTTTAAATCTGAACACATTCTCAGCTTTAGATATGTACCAGATCTACGTCTCTCTCTTATTTTTTTTCTTTTTATCATAGTTTAGCTTGTTTGTACAAATCTAAGAATGAGAATAGTAATAAAGCATATTCTCATTATATGTATATAAGCTTTGTTTCTCACCATTGGAAAGAAAGTGAAAATTTGCAAACCATAGCCAGCAGGCAAGGGTTAGTACAATCCTTTCTACAGGCCTTGTAAGTCTTTGGGAGAGTACATTGTAAAGCACCTGAGTTGTCAAGACAAGATTGCCTCCATTAAAAAATATGAGATGCTTGAGAAAGAAATGAGATGTTGTATATACTGAAAAGCTTCTCTTTCTACAGAAACAATAATAATTGAGTATTTAGACCATTGCCTGCAATGACTTTGAGTTACAAAGAGCTGTCAGTGTGCGGGGAATACCCCTGTGTAGCTGCACTGTTGTCATTTACCAGAGAAGTATTACAAAGATTCAGCAAATGCTTTTTTGCTCTCCTACATCTGTATTGATAATTTGACAAGTTGAAGCACTGTTTTGCAATTACTGTTGAGTAGACGTTCTAAGTCTGGGCCTACATTTTAATCACTGAAAAAATTTAAAAAGCACACACATATTTCACACCAACTTGTGTATGATGATTGATATGTATGTAGGACTTGCCTACTTAGCTGGAAAGTGTCAAAGATACCAAATAGCTTCAGTAGTGAATATTTGTTAAATGAAGCAGATCATCAGGGCTTGCTCCACTGAAGGTGGTTGTTCTTATGACTTGCGCCATTTGGAGATAACTTTTCATAGAATCATAGAATCATAGAAAGGTCTGGGTTGGAAGGGACCCCAAGGATCACAGAGTTCCAACCCCCCTGCCACAGGCAGGGACACCAACCTCCAGGCCTGGATCTACACAAGGTTGCCCAGGGCCCCGTCCAACCTGGCCTTGAACACCTCCAGGCATGGGGCATCCACCACCTCTCTGGGCAGCCTGTTCCAGCACCTCACCACCCTCTCTGTAAAAAACTTCCCCCTAATATCTAATTTAAACCTTCCCTCCTTCAGCTTTAATCCATTCCCCCTTGTCCTGTTTTTCTCTAAAAAGAATTTTAATTAATATATCCTTTGCAAGGAATGTTGCTAAGCATTAGTTTTTATGAAAGTTCCTTGATGTTACTCTTGAGAACAGATCTAAAAGAACAAATCTAGTCTAAAGGAAAATTATGTCAGTACTTTCTCAAGTGTACAATGTTGATTGCAAATTGCAGCTGGACAATTCATGGACAACCCATCAAATATATGTTTATCAAATATATGTTTATAAAAAATCTCCTTGGATTTTACTGTAATTGAAGAAAATATGTATTTCTGTCATTGCCTAACTTTAGGTATATATAAGAGCCCCCAAATCAACACCTCTTTCACCTTGACTGGACAAAATGCCTACAGGTACATTAAATTTTCTCTCTATAGATTATTTAGGCGATTCCTATACCAAGTTGTATTGCAGGTCCAAAACTAGAGCTGGACGGAAATCTGATCATACATTTCATAACGATCCCATGATTTGGAATTTTTCCATTCCGAAAAGCAACTGAGAAATGAAATGTTCCCTAGTGAAATGAAATGCTGAACAAAGAGTAGCAGAGGCTAAACTAAACCCTTTCCTTTAAATGATCAAAATTATTAATTCCCACTTTGATTTATACCCTGCTCTGTAAAATAATAGAATCTGAAGGTATAAAATGGCCTGTCATTTTAAACAAAACATTTAACGTTTTCAGAATGTTCAATTTCTTTATGTTCCTGGAAAGACTTTTTTGCAAAAATCAACCTGTTTATGCAAAAAATTATTTGCTTTCAGCAGAAGGTATTTTTCCAGTAGAAAACCTAAATTCTTAGTTCATTGGTTAAAAGTTCTATTCTGAAGAATATAGTCTAGGAGGAAAAAACTTTATGTAAAAATTTTATTCATGAAAAATTTACCACATCATTTAGCAAGCTGGTGCATTTAGCAAGCTTTCCCGTCCTTTGCCGTGGTAATTTACCCCGTTTCTATTATAATTTTATCTAAGTTTGATTTCTCAAGGGTTTTTTGTTAAGCCAAATTTTCTGGCAGAAAGCTGGTCAGAAACAGACAGCAGAACTGGCCATAGTATTTGTATAATTGTCTTGTTGATGCTGTTATTATTGTTGATATTTCCCATATTATTATTTTTATTATTGATAATGTTAGTGAGAACAATGTCCATAACAGCAGCATGAAACGTATCTGGACATTTGATCAATTCAATCTACTCCATATAAAGTGAATTTTAAGTAATAATCAGATGAACAAAAGAAGCATTTAGAAGACCACCTGTTATTTTCAACTCTTATCCAGGCCTCTTGAGTCATCAAAATGGGTCAGGAAATAATATCAGAACATACTCCCTAGTACAATTTGCAATCAATTCTGAATGTGACATCACCAGTAAATTAGAAACTTTGTTATAATAGCATAGCACTTCTGTTTCTGAGAATGCTGAGGGAGATAGAAAAGCATTTTGTAATTAATATGTTTTGAATATATATAATGTCCAGATTTTAATAAAATACTTGGGCAAAAATGGTCTTTAGTTTAACAAATGCCATTTCTTTAATGACAGCTGAACAATATGGTTAATTTTACTAAACAAACTTTAAAAATATAAAATTTTCATAGAAAATTAAGAAAAAATAAATAATGCTTAGGAAACCCCGTAGTGTTCATTGGTTTAAAATTTGGTTTAAAAAAATATTTTTCTCATTTTTTCCAAAGAGAAAGGTGTAAAGTCCAAATGCAGAAGAAACAGCCCATATTTTCAGCATTTAGAGTTTTCTCTTTCTTAAAGTAAAAAATAGAAATCTTTTAAAAAATAAGCTATATGTATCCAGAGACAAACAAGTAAACACAGCCACATATCCTACAAAGTAGATTCAAAATATTCAGTTAAATAGACCAGCATCAAAAAGCAGACTCCTACAAGGAAAAAAATTCACAATGACCTTGCTATATTTGTTTGCCAGAATGAGAAATACACCCCATAGTTTAGTTTAATTGGTCTCAGAACACGTATTTTCAGATAAGAAACAACAAAATAATGTATATTTGATTTAAGAATTAATAAATCTGTGTGAGATGAGGAAAAAAATTAAAGCCTTTCATCAATAACAATGGAAGTTAATGAATCAAGCCCAGCTTTGGTGCCTGTAAGGGCTCTGTTATTATTAGGAGAAAGAATCTATTATAAATGTACACCTTCGCTACATTTGGTTTTCATTCCATAAAGCCATCTTGTTTTTTCAGGCACCCTGCACAGGCTTAGGAAAAGCTGTGCCACTGCAGCTATTGTTGAAGAATTTTCACCAGAAAGTGGGTATCTCTAGGTTTGCTTTATTAACAACTCAGAGTTGGGCCATTACCTCACTGAGTGGCAACTGGGTAATACATTTGTCACTTTATATATGCTTTTACAACAATTACACAATTAACAAAGCCCACTATAATTTTTCACCGTATTCTCAATTCTCTGTTCTTCTGTTTAGCGGAAAGTCCATTATTTTCACCCGTCTTCTTTTGATCACGAAGTCTGTTGGTCCATTTCGAGATCACAAGCCAGACTATCTTTCATCTTGGCATTTTGCAAGACGTCCCGGTGTTCTTATCTGGAAACATCCCAAAGTCTAAGATCCTAACTTCTAATCCTTATAATAGATGCTACTTCGTTACCTTATCCTTTATCTTATATCTATATTAGTTAAAACACATTATAATCAGCCACTGAATTATTTACCTACACCTTTTAGTCTCGTCTATATCTGCTGACTAACTCGCTTGAAGATTAAACCAACCATGGTAGGGACTGTACAAGAGATAAATGAGCAGCACTACTTGCATCGTTTATGCACTTGCTTGTACAGCTGCAAGTAATTTATTTTACTTTTTCATTAATCTTATTTCTATGATCTCTACATAATACCTAATGATTTCCAAATTCTATAGAATAACCTAGTTCCTTACACTTAATCTTTAACAGTATTTTTCAAGAGTTTAATGATAAAAAATATGTTTAAAAAGGGAAAAGTTCTGCTTTTAGCATTCAACACAGAAAGAGACTGCGGACAGTGAAAACCTGATAGCCATTAGATGAAGCAACGGTATTCCTTCTGCTGGGTTCCTAGTCAGAAAATGAAGTGCAGCAGAGGTAATCGGACTCACCGAGTCACTGCTTAGCCTTGTCTGGAGCTGAGACACTCGCCTGTGAGCTCTGTCTTAAGTCACCAGGCAGGAATGAGCCAAGCAGATGTGTCCTGCAGGACAGGGCTTGGGAATCATCAAGGGTCTGCAATGCATTATGCCAGGACAGTAGGCACAGGCTTCTCCTGCCTGAGTGCTACGAGGTCTGCAGTCTCCATTTATCTGCCCACGAACACAGCCTTTTGTGTGCAAGACTGAAGTCTCGCCTCTTTTCAGGGACTAACGATCTAAGGACACTTTTCATAGTAGTAAGGTTGTTTGTCTGCAGACGGGCTGGTGGGAAACTTGCCACACATTTATTACCGTGGCTTCGTGCAAAAGTGTAATGGTAAAAAAAGGGCAATGCCTGTGGAGGTCAGCCACCACACCACCTCTGCGGCTCTCCAGGACGCGTGCCATCCCAGCTGTCACCCAGCTATACTGGCACCATACCCAGAGCGATGGTTGGGGAAACTCCTAGCAGAAAGTGAGTCAAGGATAGAGGGATTTTCTGACAACTGAGAAGCAGGGGCTGAGAGGAAGGCTGATAACATCTTGAGCTGTTTTGTAATGTTTCTCAATAGTTATTTGCTAGATTTTAGCTGTTACCTCACAGCACTCAGCTGGAACAAACGTGCATAAATCTTGGAAAAAACATTTCTTGAAACAACAGGTTAAATAGAAAAAAGGCTTTCCTTAGAACATCTATGATAAAGTTTTAATTCCTTAATGTGTTAAAATTATGTAGAAAGTTTAACTTTCAGTAAGACACCAAAACCAAATAATTTCAGCATTGAAGAGACAAAAACAGAATCTGGAAGAATGTGTAATACCAGCAATAACAAGGGAGTTAATCTCCAGATAACATCTTCCTGCTTGTCCTCATTTATCATCTTCATTACCTATGTCATCAGTGTATTTAGCCCATTGTATAACCCCTTGTTATCCATATTATTATGGTCTGACATACTGCAAGAATAACACAAGAGATAATAAAGTTCCCAAGCCTTATCCCTGGTTCTTAACATTTTCCTTTTCTCTGTCCGGGGATGTTTAAGATACTTTAGAACACACACAACACGTATCACTTCTTTCTCTGTGATTCAGCTGCTTCCTTCCCAGCTTTGCCAGTATGTGCAATCTGTAACATTTTTCCTTCTTCAGACTTCCTTTGACAACAGAAAGGCCTCTCCATGACCATCTTCTTGCTGTATGGGACAAGTAGAAGGTCACAGTGATTTGCAGGAAAGAAAAAGAAAAAGAACGTGCAGAGCCAGGCTGTGAAAACACAAGTGGACAAGAGATCTTGCTCCAAGTCACATCCCATGAGCACCTCGACCCTCCTTTGGCACCAGAAACACAGACAGGTGCTCTACGGGCCTTCAGAAATTACTTACCCAGGTACAATATCTTGTTGTGGGGACTGCCTTGTCCCTTGAGTGCTGAAAAACTACGGCTAGTGGGAGACCACCCTTGGTCCTTGCTCTCTAAACAAGGTGATGTTGTTACAGCCTTCCTTCCTACTCAGTTTGAGTCCCACTCAGCTGAGGCAGAAAACAGACAGTGAGAAATGGCTGTAAGCTTTGCTGGTCCAAGCCATGATACCTGCCTACCATCTTCCCACTTCATTGTCATTTATCACTTATTTTCCTTGTAAGTCCAAATCTTCTGTTTCTTTTTCCACAATTTCAACTTGTCTGTGAGTTTAAGTCTGCACTTTTGAAAAGAAAAAACCCACGAATGGCTTTATTTCAACTGTCAGAGCTTTTATTGCAAAATATAAATAAAAAGTTCCAGCAGAGCACATTTTTACTTCTTTATAATGTGAGACAAAGCTGGAGTGAAACAGATCTCACCCACTGGAAGGCAGAGCCCACACACTCATAATGATTCATTAAATCATCCATCGTGCTTTCCTGAGAGATTCTATGAGAAGTTACACAAAACACACTGAAATCAGCTTTCCTACTGCACCTGAAAAGTCAGCACCTGGATGTCCCTGCTGCCTGCCCCTCAGCCAGCCTGCATTTTGTTGTCTGTTCCCAATTCCCCTCAAATCTGGCCATGAACCAACACATAACACATCCCCCATCACCTGACTTCCAGCCACCCAAGCATTTATCCACCTCTCACCTCCTTGGTTGGGAACTAAATGTCTCCTTCATAGATTCATGGAGTAATTTGGGCTGGAAGGGACCCCGGAGGTCACCTGGGCCAACCCCTTGGTCTGTGGCCCAAAGAGAGGCTTTTACAGGGTGAGCAACAGAGGATCATAAGGTCTCCTGAAGCAACAGGGGACTGTCAACACCACTGGTGATCATATTGACCATGGGAGCAAGTTGCACTCTTGACATTGAATGGAAGAGACACAAAGACAATAAAAAAGAAAATACGTCAAGAAAGAACTACAATGGAAAACAAATTTCAGGAAACAGCACTTTTCCTCTGTATCCAAATGCCAGTATTAAATGCAACAAAACCAGGATCCTTAGAGCTATCCTACCTTGTGGCCTGCCCATTGCCAACTGCATTGTCATCTCCATATGTCACTGTCATCTACTCCCACTGTCTGGTGGTCTTATCCACAACAAAAAGTGCTATTTCTCCTAAGGAAGATACTGACTTCACCGAGAGTTGAGCACCTCATTCGGTCCCAGAATGAGACATTTACTTGAGTCTTCACAGAAAGCTAGGGGAGGGCTTCAGTACCACCTGTTGCAAACTGGCAAAGATCCAGCTGAGGATCCAACTTGTAAGATAAAATTGAACACACAGGCAGTGGGACGTTGCTTTGCTAGACTCAGTGCAGCTGAAATGATAGATTACAAAAAAAGGTAGACCAAGGGGACAAAAAGTCTTTAAAGCCAGATACTTACTATAGAGCGAAACAACTATTCATTAAGTTAAGAGTGACCTGGTTTTGCTCCAGCGATCAAATGAGCCACACACTTCACACCTTTAAACAGCCTGAACATTAATTGTCATTATGTGATTTGGCAGATACAATCATCTTGCTGACACCTCTTTAATTGTTTTTTACAAGGCCACAAGTAAACTCTTTGGCTTTCTGAGCTGGACAGCATTCAGGGGTCTTGCAAAAAATACAAGAAAAGGCGTGGAAAAATTGACAGAGTTCCTCACTCACATCCATGCTGCTCCTCCATGCTGGCTAATTTAAATGCAACTATATGCAGTAAATAATGTCACTAACAGATTTACAAACAGTCTGCTTTGCTCTAACTGCCATTTTAGTACCAGACAAAAATACAGCCTTCTTCTCCTGGCCTTTGAAGCACGTAAAGATGTTGTCTATGCAGCAAAAACTCAGAGAGTCATCAGTGTTTCAGCGGCAAAGCTGTTCAGAAGAACGAAGCACTGCTTCCACCCAAGTTGCACAGATTTTTCATAGCTATACTATACAGAAGATATTCCCATATAGTGCTGTGGACTCCTGCAGCGGCAGAGTCTGTAGGACAGGTCCCAGCTGGTAAGTCTTCCTACCACCAACCCCAACGTGATCACCAGAGGACGCGTAAGAGCTTGCTGGTGGCAGAGAGTAGTACTCAGGCAAGCTCACAAGGCTTTTGGTTGGCAGAAACCCCTGTGCTACCCATGCTAACCCTCCTCATCCAAATGACTCCTCTGAAACCTATGAATCAACTCACCCTCTGGTAGCCCTGTTGATGCTGATGTTTACTTTTAATTCAGGTTTACCTATCTGGGATCCCCAAACTCTTCTCCTGCTCAGTTAACAGGCAGTCTGTCTCTATTTCTTTTACTTGCGGAGGGCAAGTGGCTTTTTAAGTGGTGTTTTAAGAGTGGAAACATGCAGCCAGGAGCAGGGTTGGCTTTTATAGAGAGATGTCAGGTGAGTAAGTGGTTAAACTGGCTGGCTGGAATACAGTAACCGTGCATGGGGAAACTATTTCTTAAAATCTTATTTTCCAAAGCTGTTGACTGAAACATTTCAGCTTGTCTGAATTTTCTTCTCTCTTCCCAAACCACTTGTTGGCTTTAAATGCATTTCCTTTTTCCCTCCTACTAAGGCAAAGGTGTGCAGAAGGAAGGGGCTATGCCCCGCCGCGGCAGTCAGAGGGGGGGCCTTAGGAGGACCCCCAACAGCCCTTGATGCCTCTTGCTACCTCTGGCTCCCTGGCACCTGCCTGGGGATCAGAGGGACAGGTCTGGGGGCAGAGGCAGGGTGGCAGTGGCAGTGCAGGCCTTGGATGAACCTGGTGTCTTCCTCCTGCCCTCTATTATCAACAGCAAAGCAGGGAAAGATGTGTAGGGACAAGGAGGAGAGAACAACCTGATTTTTCCAAAGAAATTTTCTTTCAGCTTTTATTTTTATTGAAAGATGAGGAACACTAATGGAAAACTGCCTTTTTTTTTTTTTTTTTTTTCCCAAAACCACACCACAACTGCTACATTTTTAAAATGCAACATTCTGACCAGTTCTCCAAGATGGATTATGTTAATTGGTGGCATTTTAAGGCACATTAAAACAAATGAGAGATGTCTGAGTGGATTTTTCTGATTTCTCATCCTTCTTCTATGTGCTTTTGTGCTAACTGGCAATGCACTGAGTGTGGACGGGAAAAGCATTAGAACAGCTTTTGCAAAAGTCACGCTGTCCCATGGGAGTCCTGATTGGGAGCAGAACAAAGAGAAGAAGGAAAGAAAGGCAATGCACAGATCAATTTAAATTCAGAACCTGACCTGACACCCAATTAAAATTGAAGCTCAAATGTTAAGCGGAAATTATTCAATCTTCTTTCAAGTATCCCATCAAAACGGCACAGGATGGAAATGCTGGAAATAAGAAGAAAACTGCCTGCAGGCTTTAAATACAGTGAAATATTTACAACAGCACATCACTAGTGAATGCTGACACAAAAATGCTCCTCAAAAATATCTGTCAGAGAGAATAGTTTAGAAAACTTGAGTCCCAGGCAGTGCCAGGAAACCTGAGCGTTGCAGCACCAGAGAGTACAGCCCATACCTGAGAAAGTGAGGCATATTTGTCCTGAACGTGTTGCTAGCTTCATGGGTGGATGCTCTTAGAGGTGTTTGTGCCCTTGTGGAAGATGTTCATAACCCCACCAGGCAAGGAAGTTACCTAACAGTGATAACAATTCAAGTTACTGGAGAAAGTGGGCAAAACCAGGTCTGGCCATGGGAGAAGAGGGAGGAAGGGACTAGGGAGATGCCAGGTGAGGATGGACAACAATGCCCTGGGCTTGCAGGGAGAGCACTAGCACCCAAGGGAGAAAGGCAGCTCTGCGGGACACGACTGGGGTGCCGTGGCCACAGAAGGTGGGGACTGTGATGTGTGGATTTGCCCTGAGGAAGGTGGGATTATGGCCGGGTGAAGAGCTCATGGGTGGAGACACCCTCTGTCAGCTCACCTTTTACCAGGAGCCATTCATGGTATTTTTAGTAAGTGCCTGAGAACTGCTGACAGATCTATTTTTCACATTTTAGCTGTAGGGGGGAAAGAAAAGACAGAAAATGTAAGTTTATTTTTCCTACTCAGAAATTAAATTTTCCATGGAATTGACTTTTGGAGTAAGGCATAAACTATCTGCTGTTTCACTTGATCAGCTCCTTGTAGCTCCAGACATATCCACCTAACAACATGATGTGTCCGTCTCCATCAGGACACTTAACAACTTATATGTAGTGTACCCTGATGAATTATAAAGGAGTGATGCAAACAGTGAGGTAAGGTAACTCTATGACTGGTAAAAATAGTTCCTATTTAAGGAAGCAACTGACATTTCCAGAGTTTTACTGGCTTTTGAAGTAAGAATTAATTCAGAGCAGAAATATCCCAGAGGACCTGTCCCTTACCCATGCCAGCCAGCTATCCCAGCCCTCCCGAGTGCACGGGGTCCCTGGCTCTGGGGTCAGTGTTGCAGGGTGCTCCTGAGCCAGGCACCAAAGCTGCCCGCGCTCCTCCATACTCAATAGAACATTTGAGTGGAAAACCAGGCAGACTTCCCAAAGGAAAAAAGGAGAATGTGGTCATAGTAAAACTTTCACAAAATGAACCCTTTTCCCATGAAACACTTTATTTCTGAAGAAGTGCCATCGCCTGATGGAAAAAGGATAATAGGAATATCCCAAGAAGCTCTACTGCTTTCTGCTCCTTATGGACACTCCTTACGGACTGTCTTTATGGCCTTACAGCCCCTTGTTTGCTTTGGGAGACCATTTCCATACACAGATGTCCCATGGTTTTAGAAGAACTGTAGCTTCGTCACCCAGCTCCTCTCCATTACTCTTGATTTTCTTGAGCGCTAAATCAATGTTAAAATGCTTAAGGTATGATGTAAATCTATTGAAGTCCAAGGAAAGACTGATTTTGATAACCTTTGGCCAAGCCTAGTTCTTTACTCACATGCCAACTCCATTGTTACTTTTTTTATAAGCTGCTTTTTCTGTATTGGTGTTAAAAATATTTTTGAAAGCTTCACAAACCTGTTTTGGCCATGATATTGCCCATAAAACCCATCAATATGACAGAAAGTGTGAGAACAGGGGAACATTTACGGTGATTTGCTTCTTACTTTATATACAAATCCACTGAACTAAGTGCCACTTATTTTATGTGTAAAGAAGCAAATATTTTTAAGATAATTAAGAAAAAATGACTCTACTCAACATTCAGAGCTACTCTGAGTATGTCTTTTCAGATCCAAATTTAAATGTGAGTTGTGTTGCTTAAAATATTAATCTGATCTACAGCTATGAACAGGATAAATAGTTTTGTGGATATTAAATCTGAACTAGCAGTTTGATTGCAAAAGTTGCATTAAAATTGACATTATAAATGTGCTCTCACTTTGTAGTAGTTCTAAGAAAAGCGGAATATGTTAAAATATCATTTACAGGTGTAATTGTAGGTCCTGAGGTACCAGGACATACGCAGTTCTGCCTGAGATGGCTTCATTAAATTATGCTCTATGCAAACACAGTAAAAGAAAGACCTTATCTAGGAGAGTAAGCAATTTAAATTAGTCAAACAAAGCCACTTAATATCTGAGTATTGCTATCTTCATTTTTCACACAGGGAATGAAGACAAAGAGATATTAAGAAATGGAATAATCAATGTATTTAGTGAATAGTCCACCAAATTTGATCATCACAATATCTTTACACAATTCTGCTCATAAATGATTTGTCCCAGGTTATACAGGAAGTCTGTGGCAACGGATTATAAATGCAGATTAACTGCAATACATGAAGCATAAAGCTGTGAAGGACAGATACCAATAAATCACAGTGATAGAGCAGGGAGGATGCAGCTAAAACTTTGCAGCATCCAACCTTTGATGTTAAATAGAGTTGAACTAAAGAAGAGAAGATTGGCTGTGATTTACTATGGTTCATCTCCTACAGTAATGAAAGGCAAAGGGCAGAACGGATGACCCCCTTGGAAGGTCCCTCGAAGGCCTCAGTCCTGCCATGCAAGTTGAAACATCTTTGAGTTTCAAAAGAAGAGGAGGACAAATTATTTACTAAGTTATGCAGATGAATACTACACACTGCACATCATCTCTGGCTTACTTGTTGCTTCCCGAACCATCTTATGAGTTGTTGGAATTGCCTCTTCCGGGAAGGAGGGCATTGTGGCAGCCGTAAGGCTGGGAGACATGGTGTTTGTCTCTGGGAAATTAGACTGGAATTTAGGGAGAAGTAGTTTAGCTGGACTAAGACTATCTGTGCTAAGAAGCGTACTTCTGCAAGCTCCTGAGCACTTCTAACATGCTGGGGACAAGCAGCTTCAGTGGTACGCACAGAAGTTTTATGGGAACGGAAGCTTTCATCATCTGACACCAAGTCTCGGGCCTTCTGCAGTTAAGTGCTACAGGAGAAATTCAAGACAGGTCATCACTTTGAAGTTCTCCAATGACTGACAGCACTGTCTTAGCACACGGGCTGGCCTAGCCTGGTGTGAGCAATGCTCAAGGAGCAGTCTGTCTTCTCACTCCGTGGCTAGGACTTCTGGAAACGCAGCTGCTCTTTGCATGGAGATAACTGAGCGGCTCTATCATTCCTTTAAAGGCACGTGGCCCTCTTTCCCGTGAAGCCTGCGTCGTGTCGTGGATGCTGCTGGAACAGTATCTCTGGCGGATAGGTTTATCTTGCATCCTCCCAGCAGTAAGAGAGCTGTCAGCCTCAGCAGGCTTGAGTACTCAGGCTTGAATACTCAGCAGGACTTGAGTGTTAGAACAAGTGGAAAAGTCCCACTAAATGTGAGTTACGGTCTGTATATGAAGTTAGTGGTAAGGACAAAATAAACACTGAAGAGATACTAAAGTGCACACTGCACTGACAGTAGGCTGTGCCTCGGCACAGAGCTATCAGGGGAAGGAGACGTAAATCGTTATGTTGGTAGATAAATAGGAGGCCCATTACTTAAGTGAAATGCATCATTGCATCCACCTGTACTCAAAACGATGGTGCTGGCTGGAAACGTGCCATGTCTAGGTGTTCGCACAGCTCTTCCGCGGCAAAGGGAGAAATCCTTGGGAAAGAGAGGGCTTAGCTAAGGTGGTTCAAGGCTTAACTGTAACTACTAATGAAATAACTAACTACTAATGAAATAACTGACTCATTGAAGTAATCACACAAACCAGGTCAGAAACTGGGAAGATGCTTGCTTAGACCCAACTCTTCCAGCATCGGGGGCTCAGTCATGAGTGCCGTCATCACTGCTGGGGCTGGCACATTGCTGTGCCTGCGCTTCCAGAGCAGAGCCGAGGCCGCCGTCCACGAAGAGCAGAGGGGAAGGTGCTGCGGGGCCTCTCCCGGCTTGGGGCGTACAAAGAAATGCCTTGTGGAGGGCAGACAAAATGCCAGGAGGCTATGGCCAGTCAGCTCGAGGCCGGGTGGTTACTCTGCTGGCACAGCTTTGCTGCTGACCCCCAGAGCAGGAGTCGGGTCAATCCTGGGTCACCCCGACTCGCTCCACAGACCTTCTAGTGTAACTACACCCCTTGTTGTATGTTTGCCCGGTGCTAGGTGCTCCCGAGCACCAGTTCTGTCAGAGTTCTGTCTGCCTTCTGCATCCCACATGTATGCCATCAGACACTGTGCTCTCTCGCGGTACGGGATGGCATCCCTTACCCGTGGGGCAGATACAGTTTTCACTGTGGGTATAGCATCTGGACCAGCAGAGATCTCACCTTTTCATCAGGGATGGGAAAAAAAAAAAAAGTCATAACTGAATAATAAAGAAGAAAAGGTTATTTTTTGATCTTAATTGCTGTCCATGGCTTCTCCAGAAGCAACTGGTACCCCAAACTTGGTAAGTATAAAAATGCTGAGCATGCCTCAGCTTTTGCCTCTATTTCTATAACAAGCTTAGCCAGAACTTTACACCTAAAATCTGCTGACCGCTGGATAGCGTGTTTCTGACAGTACAAAGCCTTAGGACTGCCTGAATAAAACCTCATTTAAACTGTAGCATAATTTTCAGAAAAATATCTCATTTCAACTGAAGAAATTACCAGTGGATTGTTACCCTCTTAGGAAATCACTGCAAAAGTGAGTTACCCTCACTGATTAAAAATGCATTTACTCTCACTTGTGCTCCTAGCTGTCAGCTTCTACATCTTTGTTAGCTATTTTGAAACATTGGGAAAACTGTTTTCCTTAGCCATGCTACAGAAACTGTAAATAAGACCACTTTCAAGCTTGTGTTTTTTCCTGGGTCCTTCCTCTCAATTCTCTCCTCTTTATCAGTACATTTCTTAACTAGAGGATGCAGAAATTAATACAGCCTCAATACTTATTTTCCACAAGCAGTTTTTCAGGAGCATGGACACCATTGTTTTCCTGGGAGAGCCATAGGGAGAGATACCGGCGTCAGTTCCTTACTAGTTTGATATATATTAGCGGGTACAGTATCACAGTTTTTTTGATTCTGCTTCTTCATTTGAAATTTCCTCATACTCAGAAGAGCTATCATGTGTAGAGAAGCTTTCTGTTCTGCTTTCTTATTCCATTATAAATATCTGGCATTTATGTGAACTGACTGATTTTTAATTTAATTTTATTTCTTCATGATTTTCTTATAACCACTCTCATTTGAAGAAGAATATTTAGCTTGTGCACGTTGGTGTTTGTAACATATCAAATGAAGGGGAAAATCACTTGGGGCTCACATAAAAGAGCACATATTCTATTTTTACTGCTAGCAAAACATGGTGATTTTTACCAGTCTCAGAGCAAAGTGAGCTTTCATTCATAGATTTTTTTTCCCTTGCAGTAAAAATCAAAGTAAATAAGAGCCAAAGCTCCCAAGAAAGCCTGTTCACAAAGGAACCCCGTCTCCCCTGCAGAAGCTGCCCTGTTCCATACCCAGCGTGGTGGGGCACCAAGGTCTCCTTCCACTTCAGGATCATATTTTATTAGTTCTGCCAGGATAAAATACCCTGAAATGCTGAAAAGAATGGTGCTACACTACACTAAGGAAATAGGAAAAAAACCCACAGGAATTGTGTTAGAGGGCATTATAAAATTTGTGTAAAAAGTTAAAGGAAGATAAATTCTGACTTACAGCTCAAATTATTACAATTTTTCTTATGAGAAGCTCACACTACAAGGTCATAAAAATGTATTGAATTCTAGAAATATTATGTAGCATTGTCCTAGTTTCAGCCAGGAGAGAGCTAGTTTTGTTTTCTGCAGCTATTGTGTTTTGGATTTAGTATGTGAAGCATGGTGACAGCACGCTGCTGGTGTTGGTTGCTGCTGAACGACCAAGGACATCTTGCAGTTTCCCAGGCTTTGCTGATGTGCAGGTGCAAACACTTGGGAGGGCGCAGCCAGAATGGTTGATCCAAACTGGCCAAAGAGAGTGTTCCGTACTATAGACGGCATGGCCAGTGTGAGTGAGGGTCAGCCATTGCCCCCTCGCTCTGGTTCCTTGTTCAGTTTGCTTTCTGTTCATGTTCTCATGTTGTTACCTCATTTTTGTTTTTGTTCAGGCCTGTGTGTTCGTCTGTCTGTTTCCTCACACTCTCTCTGGAACTTGCTGTTCTGGGATGGCTGTGGGGGAATATCCCTGCTCCCGGGCTGCTGCTCAGGGCGGGCTGTATCAGTCACTGGGTCATGAGAAAT
>KL272976.1:0-10538 GCA_000699545.1 Podiceps cristatus
AGAGACCAGAACGTCGTGCAGGACAGTGTCAGATGCCTTGCACAAATCCAGGCAGATGATGTTATTTGGCTGCCCTCTGTCCACCAAGGCTGTAACCCCGTCATAGAAGGCTACCAAGTTCATCAGGCATGACTTACCCTTGGTGAAGCCATGTTGGCTGTCCCAAATCACCTCCTTGTTATCCAAGGGCCTTAGCATGGTTTTGAAGAGGATCTGCTCCATCATCTTCCCAGGCACAGAGATGAGGCTAACTGGCCTGTTGTTCCCTGGCTCCTCAGTTTTTTCCTTTTTAAAAATGGGGTGATGTTGCCCCTTCTCCAGTCAGTGTGAACCTCACCAGACTGCCACGACCTCTCAAATATGATGGAGAGTGGTTTGGCAACTTTGTCCGCCAGTTCCCTTGGGACCCGTTGTCTCATCAGGACCCATAGACTTGTGGACCTCCAGGTTCCTTAGGTACTCTCAAACCTGGTCTTCTCCTACAGTGGGTGGTTCTTCATTCTTCCAGTCCCCATCTTGGGGACCCCTGACTTGAGCGGTGTAGCTAGTGCACTTGCTGTTGAAGACTGAGGCAAAAAAAGCAGTTGAGCACCTCAGCTTTCTCTGCATCCTGGTTAACCAGGTCTCCTGCTTCCATCTGGAGAGGGCCCACATTCTCCCTGGTCCTCCTTTTATCATTGACATACCTATAAAAGGGCTTTCTTGTTGCTGTTGACACTCCTAGTCAGGTTTAATTCCATCAGGGCTTTGGCTTTCCTAACCTGCTCCCTGGCTACTCGGACAATTTCTCTGTGTTCCTCCCAAGTTACCTGCCCTTGCTTCCACCCTCTGTAGGCTTCCTTTTTCTGCTTGAGCTTGCCTAGGAGCTCCTTGTTCATCCACAAAGGCCTCCTGGCATTTTTGCCTGACTTCCTCTTTCTTGGGATGCATCACTCCTGAGCTTGGAGGATATCCTTGAATATTAGCCAGCTTTCATGGGCCCCTCTTCCCTCTAGGGCTTTATCCCCAGCCACACTACCAAGCAGATCCCTGAGGAGGCCAAAGGCTGCTCTCCTGAAGCCCAGGGTAGCGAGCTTGCTGCAGGTCCTCTTCGCTGCCCTGAGGATCTTGCACTCCACCATTTCATGGTCACTGCAGCCAAGGCTGCCCTTGAGCTTCACATTCCCCACCAGCCCCTCTTTGTTGGTAAGAACAAGGTCCAGCACAGCACCTCTCTTTTGGGCTCCACTATCACTTGGTGGAGGAAGTTATCACCCACACACTCCAGGAACCTCCTGGGTTGCTTGTGCTCAGCTGTGTTGTTCCTGCAACAGATTATCGGGTGGTTGAAGTCCCCCATGAGGACCAGGGCCTGTGAAAGTAAGGCTGCACCCATCTGCATATAGAGGGCCTCGTCCGCTCGCTCATCCTGGTCGGGTAGCCTGTAGCAGACCCCCACTGTAATGTCACCCAGCCCTGCCTTCCCTTTAATTCTGACCCATCAGCTCTCCATGGGCTCCTCATCCATCCCCAGGCAGAGCTCCATGCACACCAGCTGGTCACTGACATAGCGGGCAACACCCCCTCCTTGGCTCCCCTTCCTGTCCTTCCTAAAGAGCCTGTATCCCCACATCCCAACACTCCAGTCATAGGAGCTACCCCACCACATCTCCGTGATGTCAATGAGATGAAAATTAGTGCTGCAAAGCAGCTTTTCTGCATCTTTATAAAATGACATAGGGGGCATCATCCAATGTTTGCAAAATCCAATTCTTTGTTGGTAGCATGCAATACTTGGGAGACTCTTATTTTTATTATACTACTGTACTTTTACGTTTTGGTGGTTTAGCACCAAAAAGATGCATACAATTAGCACAGGAAGAGCTAGAATTAATATCCACTCTATCATTTTACTAAAGTTACTAAGAAATTTTTGTACACATGCATCAAGTGCGTCAACAAGGTGAAGCATTATTATTACTGTAGCATGGGAGAAAATAAATGTGATAGACTCTGCTCTCATCATTTTCATTCCCAGAGAAATATATTTAAAGTCATGTAGGCAATATATCCACCACATTCACAAAAAAAGTTTTTCTTCAGTTTCAATTACAATAGGTAACTAATGTGGCTTCACTGACAATACAGCATATGAAAAATGCACTTGTATCATATGAACATTAAGGTCTCTCTCCAAACATCGCTTAAAAAGAAAAACCTACTGTAGAGTTCAAAGATATTTAAAGATTATTAATAAACTCAAATTAACCTTAAGAAAGTTGTAAGTGGTAGGACAGGAGGCCTCATGAGGCCTCTCTAGTACAGACAGATTAAAAGGTTTTTTCCTAGTTCTTGATGTTGCACAGGAACTATGAAAAGGACTCAGCATCCATCTTGATAGAGGAAAGCTTAAAGGAACTGAAAGCTATTTTGCCAGATGCAAACTTAAGGAACAGAAACATAGCACTGTTGTCAGCCATGGAACTTAAAACCTGGCAGCAGGACATCCAGAATATTGTTAGAAAGTTATATATCAATGGAATATAAAATGCACAAATGCAAGAGTGAACAGCCAAGATGACTAGTAATACAGTGTAGAACAAAAGGGTACCAACAGGAGGTAAGGAAAACTGCTGACAGCAACATTTTGGCTTCGCTGAGAGACTCAGGCATAAAATAAGGGCAATACAGCATTACAAAACTAAACTGAAAAAAATCTGTTCAAGAAACTATTATCAGCAGAAATGAAATCCAGCAATGGTGACTCGGAGAAAGAACTCTTCTTAAAACCATTAAAAGCAGAGTTTACTTACAAAGGAAAAATTTTAAATACTGGAGTACAGTACAACATAAAGTTATTTTTGCAGTAAGGTCTATTTACTAATCCTTATACATGCTGCTTTTAGCCGTTTAAAAAAATCCTTCAGCGTGACTTTATACTGTTGAAAAGAGATATGCACAACAAAGATCCTAGTGCTCACTTATGCCAGAAATACTAAATAAATGGAAGAATTAATTAGCTGTGTTCTTTTAAAGACTACTGGCAAGGTCCCCAGATAAGTTAAAAGGCCTAGCAACTGTAACATGATGGAACACGGATGGAGCTCCCATTGAAGCTTTACTCTGTAAAAGCTATCAATAGAAAAGTAAACAATGCACCACCTCCCAAAGGCTACTGAGAACCATGAGTACAAGACTAAATTGCTTACCTTGTTTATTAAAAAACTCAAAGACAACTTAATGTAAAATATGATTCAGATGCCAAATACTAGGCTGTTAACAGGCTGGACCAATAGCTAGTTAACAAATGAATACATTT
Organism: Podiceps cristatus; assembly: GCA_000699545.1. Lineage (NCBI taxonomy): Eukaryota > Metazoa > Chordata > Aves > Podicipediformes > Podicipedidae > Podiceps > Podiceps cristatus. The sequence goes on from KL272976.1 coordinate 3,299, forward strand.
TAAAATCTCCTTTCTTCTGACAGAGCACACGTTCAACAGGTCAGAGACAATTCTTCAATACAAACCTTAAGCTTAATATCACACTGACTTTTCACTACACTCTTAAAATGCAACTGTTCTTCACAATAAATTCTGCCAAAACTGATTTTATGAAGTCATGATACCTAAAAAAGCAGCTGATGATTTAGAACGTTAACTGCACTTCTTGTTCATTAGTAATATTTTCTTACTGCAACTTCACATACAGTCCATGCTGTAAGAAATATCAAAGGTAATTGTGCAAATATTAGCATAACTGCTGTATCGAACAATTCACCTTGAACTTATGATGCACTCATAATGACTGAAGTCCCATTTATGGTCAGCTACCACTCTGGAAACAGCCTGTGTGAGTTCAACAGAACAGCTTTTAGAAATACCCAGACCACTGCAACAGTAAACAGCATGCCCTTCACCTTCCCCAACATCAAATGAATGAAACCTTCATAGCTGCCTTTATCCTTCAGCTACATTTAATAAGTAAATTGCTCATGCTTTTCTATAGTTTTAATCTGATCACACCTGACCTGTGTTTTACTGGATTCTTGCAGAAGATGATCTGCTCTAGATGACGTGTTACGTGGCTAAAAATGCTATAAAAGTAATCCATCTAAAAGGTTATTTTAGAAATCTGTCTGTAAATATTTATGACATTTCCTTGTAGCATTAATGGTGCAGATTATGGATGTGCATAAAATTAAAGGCTGCTATACTGACAGCAAACAAGAGGCAATAAGTTGCAATGCAAGCCGGTAGAGGTTGCTAAAGTGCCTGTTGAGACAGCAGCCAAGGGGTTTCTCGGGTTTCTTCTGATGGATCCAAGAGATGCAGAAAGACAGAAGGAACAGGTAAGCAATCATAAAGACGACTGGGGGGAAAAAACCCAAACCACCAAACTGACCCCTCTACACTTATCTCAGGTTCCCTCAAGCAGGACTAAGTAGTTCCCCAATTCTCCCAAACTATTCACTTATCCACTGGACAGTTCAAAAAAGGAAAACACTCTTCTCTCCTCACTCCATGCTTTCTTGAGCAGTAATTTCCCCCATGTACTTAGCTATTTTTTTCTTGTTATCTTACTGCAAGTGTCATATTCTTTTACAATCTGCTTCTCCGATCTCTTATGTACCTATTTTCACACCTATTAGTCCTTCCTTTCCTTTCTCACCTATACCTGCAAGACCTTGTTAAATGTGAGACTAGAAACTCCCACTACATGCGCCTTGGAAATGGAGGAAAGAAAAAAAGTTTTTTAAAATATTAAACCAAAATAAATAATAATAATAAAACAAAAAAAATCAAGATATTCCACTGCATGTAAGGCCAACTTTCCTAAAAGAAATAGGTTCCTAGCTCCAGGGAGGACTGCACAATTTCAACTATAAAACTGACAACTTGCAGGCAAGAAAAAAGAAAGACTCATGAATAATAAAGCCAAAATTGTATTATTCTCTGAGAAGCTACAGTACAAACTACATTTAGAAATTAAACAGCAAGAAATAACCAGTCTCCCCCCATCTAACTCTAACACACTTTTCAGAATGCTTACATAGAGTCAAATTATCAGGCTGAATATACACTTTTTCCCCCCCCTTAAAATTAAAGAGTAACTGTGTAAGGAGGAAGATATAGAAACAAGAACACTCTACCATAGAGTCCCATATTCTCTCTGTAAAAGAGAAAGAAGTGAAGTGACAGAATATAAAAGCTTACAATAACATCACCAGTACTTTCAGTGCATACTTTTAAAGGAGTGTGCGAGAACTGGATGATGGGCACAGGATTATTAAATATTCCTAGCAGAATTTTATTTTTCTAATACATTACTCAGCTTTTCCATGGCTATTTTGAACCATTTCAACAGTCCTCCAAGAGTATTTCTACTTAAACCAGAATAATCATCTTTTCAAAACCACAAGTTATCCTCCACTCTTTACCATCCATCTCCTAAATAAATACATAAAAATGAATTCAGCTCATTATAGTTAGTTTCTAGTGTCATCCTCAACCTATTAAACAGCTATACTTCTACTTAAATATTTGCCAGATCTCTACTCTGAACTATTCTGAGTCCAAACAAGAATATGAGAGAGGATATAAACCTGATTTCAGTACATGACCGTAAAGCCAAAAAATTCAGAATTACAAATAAGCATGACTAAGAGTTCTCCCCCAAACACACTACTGGATTGGATTAGACCAAAAGACTTGTATCATACAATTAATGGTGAGCATGATCAGAGGTAAACTCTGCAGCAGTTCAAAGAAATGATCTGTTCCTATAGAAAAATCTGTTTTAAATAACCATACCTGGAAGTGATTCATACCTTGAAGCACAAATTGGTATTTTTCCTTCCTCCAAATTCATTACAAACATTGATTTCCAAAAATGAACTTTCATTTAACACATTTCATGATGTCTTTTTAATTCATGGCCTGAATAAAAATCTACTATAATGGGTCCCAGAGCAAAAGTGTGCACATACAAAACATTTAAAGAAATTTAATCTGTCAGGTGTTTCCTTTGAAAGTATAAGCACTTATACAATTACTTTTTCAAGGAAAATTAGTTGGGGTTGTACTTTTTTCATGTTGCACAAGTAAAAAAATGAAAGTGTTGTTTGTTGGTTTTTTGTCCTAAATTGCAAATTATTTTAATTCTTGCTAACATGCAAGTCAGTCATGCTATGCACATTAAGGGATTCTATCCATGGATTTTACATAAGTTAGTGTTTGGGGTTTTTCTTCCTTTATTTATTTATTTTTTTCTTTTCTCCCCTCCTTCTCTCCCTGAGAGAATGAATTAAAAACAAGGCCACCTTCCTTTACGGAAGGCCATACCGTGGATTCTACCAGAGAATACGTGACTTCTTCATAGCTCAGCAACATGTCAGCAAACCTTATACATGAGCACGTTAAAAAAGAGGTTTCTCAGATTACTATAAGTAATTTGTCAGGAGTATGGTTTCATTAGAGAAAAATCCATCACAATAGTTATCAAGCTCACCTGAAGCTATGGTTACAGTTGACAGTTTGAAATCTGACCCACATTCTCTGCACAGCATGTTAACAACAGAAATCTGGATCTGAAAGCTTTCAAATTTGTAAAAAGGGTTTCAATTTGTTTTTACTGGAGATGAAGTACAGGTGAGGAAAGGAAAACATCTCTAAGACAGCTAAAAAGGCATTCTGAATTCTTTCTATGCTTATTCTCAACGGCACACCCAATTGTTTAAAAGCAATACTTTTCACGTGTTCTCCTGTCCACACACTTCTTCCGAAACATCTAAAAGCTTTGCATTACAAGTTAGCTGCCTGGTTAAGAAGAGAACATATCAGTTCCCCCCAGATTCAAATTAATGTCACTAAGTTGAAATGAAAGGGTTACACGGAGAAAATCAAAGCATGTTATTTTCTTCATTTTTATTCCCTGATAAATACAGTGAAACCACAATTAATTGCTATCAAATAACCAATGATTTGTTAGGTATTCACATGAATCTGAAAATAGGGACTCTACCCATTAAGTTACACTGAGAATATATGTGAAGATAAAAATCAAGATAACTGAATACCATGGATATTTTAATGAAAACCTGAACCTTTTAAATCTCAGAATCTTATAAATTGAACTTGATGAAGCATTTTCTCCTCCTCAGAAGCAATCATACGCTTTGCATGTGTCTTGCAGAACCTATTTCATGGCAACTGTAGGACATCATATAAAAATGGAGTAGACAAAATAAAAATGGCATTACATAACCCAGTCAAGTTATTTTTATTAATTATCTTAGTAAATTCCATAGTAACTCTAAATTCTGCCTATATTAAGATTCCAGTCTTAGTATCCTTCATGTCAATTTTACTCATGTGATCCATTTTTTTCCACCTTTAAGCAGATTTATTCCCTTCTACACATCTACATATTCGCTTCAATTTGTCAGCTTCCCAATTCATGAAAAAACCACCATTCATTCAGGGGAAGTTCAAGTAGCAAGTATGAACCTTCATATCCCCAACTGTGATTGTATGAGGTTTCTTCTACAGATTAACAATATGAGAAAGGCGTGAAGTATATTCCACTTTTTTTAATCCTGCAACATAAAGCTTTCATAAAGATAATCCTCTGTAGAGCACCCTTGAGTCTACTGTCAAATGTAGGTATTGCTAATTTGAAGAGTACGCTTTATTTCTAGTGCAACTGTTGTAAGATCTGGAGGAAGAGAAAAACACAAACAAAAAAATACCAATCAGAGGAAGAGGCAGGAAAATACATACCTACATGACCAGTCTTTATTAAAAAATAGTTTGAAAACTAAGCAAGTTACTTAAGCTTTTCATTTTTTCTCTCCTTTTCAACTCATTTAACTAGATTTTTCTTAAAATCTGTTTCTGATTGATGATTAATAGAAAAAAATTCAAAGCCTCCCAAAATGACATGACGATTTTAAATAACCTCTTTAAATCTAACTAGATGCTATAGTCTCTTACAGATTCTCTGATCACAATGCACATTAATATAAGAACATAAAAAATATCCTGCTGAGTCAGATGAATGGTCATTTTAGCTCAGTATTGTCTACAACAGAGGCAACAAAAAGCAATATTCAGGAAGAACTTGTACTACCAAAAGGCTCAGGCTTACATTTCTCTCATTCTCTCAGCATCTACGATTATGTGATTACGGAGATTAGATAGCGGATCCCCGTCTATTCTCTTTACAGACTCGCTGATGTATCTGCCAAATTCCTTTTCTTAACCTGCTGAAATAATTTGCATCCACAATACCCTATGACAAAGAATTCCAGAAGTTTATTACTCTGTGCATTTAAAAGTAGTAATAATAAAAATCAACCAATAATCTTCCTCAGACTCTTTCTAACCAGTTGCCCTATAAGCTCAGAGTGCTACATAGTTCTTAGGTTGCAGGATTTGGTGAGTAACAGTGCTGCATGCACCACCTTCATGAATTTCTAAGCTTCACTCAGATCTTCCTATAACCTTTGCCTCTCCAAACTGTTAAGTCTCAGTTTTTTAAGTTCCTCCTTGAAAGGTAAGAGTTCATTTTAAAAAACCAAACACCCCCCCACACACACACACCCCCAATATATCTTCCTGAAATACAGGGACTGTGGCACCTAGTACTCAAGAGCGGGGTTCACTGGGGCTTTACATAGGAACAAAAAGACACTATTTCTCATGTCCTCAGTATCTTCTGATGATATCCAACACCTCTGCTGGCTTTTCTGGCTGCTGCTGAACCTTGAGCCAATAGTTTCAGGTAACTGTTACGAATCCTGAATTGCCATGAGAGTTCTGAATATAGTACCTGTAAGGGTCACCAGACCTATTATACACCACAAAATTGCATACTGGAACTTTAATCACCTGTTCCTACCCCTTGCTCCCACCTATGCTTTTTCTTCTCCATATTTAGTTCCCAAAACTTCATCAGCTGTGAAAGTCTACAACGTTTTCCAATGTTTTACTCTTCCTAGTTTATCAAGTAGGAGATAGCTTAGTGAAAGCTGCAACAGAAAGTCAGAGTCACAGTCAAAAAAGTCCTTAGTACCTCAAAGTCAGAGAAGTGTTAAGCTTGTGATATGAAGCCTGTTGTATGTGCTGGTTATGATCACAGTAACAAGTAGGGTAGCAAGCACCTGAAAGCGTTAGTCTCTTTATTTCTATCCCCTGCATTGATGAATATTCATCACTACTCTACACACAGAAAAATTCTAAAAAGAGCTGGCTCCAGAGCAGTTTGTAAAGTTCCAGTTTTTATATCTGACTTCAGTCCAAATCAGATCCAAGTCTTCCTTGAACAAGTTGCCCCCTAAAAAGCTGTTGATGTTCAAGGAGCTTGCCAGTGACCTACTGCCAATAGAAGCAATAAAATGGACATGAATGACAAGTTCATTCACTAGCTTCAGGAACCTCTACAATAGTTCCTGGGCCAAAGGGGACTACTCTGTAGCCTAACTACACAGAAGCCCATCTCAAAACCTCTTGGCTTCAAACACTCTCTCAATAGTACGAAACCACATTCCAATGAGACCTGGAGCTGCAGAGCTTTCAGACTTCTGGCTCCACCACTGAAAACCACAGTCCAGCACGACTGGCTGCTTCAGAGCTGTCAATCTGAACTCAGTCACTAGTCCCAGGGTAGTTTCACTGAATCCAGGTAAGATTTAGCTTAGGCTTGATAGCTAAAGATTTTAAAATTAAATATGAGCTTAAATGAAACAAGAATCATGATTTCTAGGAAGCCACAACCCCAGGTATTTGGCAGTACTTTTTGACAGTGATCTCCCAGTTTAAAACCAAAACAAGACAGCATACAAACTAGATATCAAACCTTTCAGAAGAGATTGATGCCCATGTTTACTCTCTGAAGAGCCCTCACCATATAGGAGGCGGCACACAGGAAGAGCATGATACTTGCTGCTCTTAAAAGATCACACGACCAGGAGTATCTCAGGCTTCTTCAATGGAAAGCTCTCTTCAGATTTATACATAAACAATTTATTTTTAGAAGAAGGAAATATGACCTATCAGAGAAATAAATTTGGATGGAAACATCTTGAAATTGGTTTTAAAAAAGCACAACGAAAATAATTGAAATACTTAAGTAAAGCACCATTGCTCGGTTTGATACTGAGGAGCCAACAGCTTCTGTGAAACAATGTATTTAAGCCTTAATATACAACCATTGTAGAGATCGCCTTTATTATAACATTGTTACAAAGTTTCTCACAAATCAAAAGTTATGCATAGCTTGCTGTTACTTCACCTATCTTAGAGCTCATTCTAAATAGAACAGCAAGAAGTGTCATCACTTCAATTCAGAGCTAAATAAAAGTACTGTTACTACGCCCTTCTCAGTGGGAGGACTGTATCGGAGAGGTGCTTCAAACCCAACTGGTTTGGAACGGAAATAACTGTCAGATTCATCCGTGAAAAAAGTTTTGGAAAACAATTCTTCAGTTTCATAACTGAAAGTACATTATTGGTTTTCTATATTGCCAATTCCAAAATGAAAGAACGCAAAAGGCTGAAGTGCTAGGTTACATGTATGACACATAATGCTTTTGCTCTTATTTATAGTGACCAACAATTGTTGGATGTAAAATTACCCCGCTGTCCTATTTCCACAATAATGGAAAGTCTGAGAGTGAACTTTGTGCCCTTTTAACATGTTCCT
>JMFS01072665.1:0-32350 GCA_000699545.1 Podiceps cristatus
CTGAGGAAGAGAAGACTGAGAGGGGACCTTATCGATGCTTATAAATATCTCAAGGGTGGGTGTCAAGAGGATGGGGCCAGACTCTTTTCAAAGGCGCCCAATGACAGAACAAGGGGCAATGGGCACAAACAGAAAGACAGGAAGTTCCATCTTGAACATGACAAAAAAGGAGCAGACTTCCCAGAGAGACTGTGGAGTCTCCTTCTCTGGAGATATTGAAAACCCACCTGAATGCGATCCTGTGCTACCTGCTCTAGGTGAACCTGCTTTAGCCGGGGGGTTGGACTAGATGATCTCCAGAGGTCCTTTCCAACACCTACCATTCTGTGATTCTGTGATCCTGTGAAGAAGTGGTCTGTGTTGGACTGAGAAAGTCAGGAATATAATTTTGTTTAAGTATGATTTTAAAAAGATTCTTTCAAGGAAGCTAGGCTACATATCTTTTCAGTGTATTTCAGTTCAAGTGCTGTCTTAAAGAGCTTTTCAGCATTCTTAATACATTTTCTTCTGAGCTCTCAACTTAAAAGATTATGGGTTTTAGACTTCTATGCTGCTTGCCAATATCCATCTTTCCCATCCAAATCTGTACTTGATAAAGAATTTCCCTTGAACCCATAGGAAACATTAGTTTTAACCACAGGCTTGCTTCTACAATAAATACTTGTTATTTCCTTTGTTGTTTACATTGAGACATGTGGGGGATTGTTAAGAAACTCACAAACTACACTCACCTCTTTGGAGAGAAGCGATGTCTGACAAGAGAGTTTGATTTTGGTTTTTTTGGTTTGCTGTTGTGTGTGGTTTTTTGGTTTGGTTTGGTTTTTAACTGATGTCCTGTATTTTGGAAAAAAAGTCATTCAATATCAAGTTTACTTGGGGTATGTTACCATTAGTCATTCATTCAGTACAGTAATTCATAGAAATACTATTTTAGACAAGAGTACATATAACAACTTGGCCCTCATTTTCCTCATCAACCTATCATATCCTTAGACAAAGAAACATAACTCCCATATATCATTCTGAAATGAATTAGAGATACAAAATTTCAGAAGATTCAGAGTCCTGAACTAGAAAAATATTCTACAGTGTTGAAGCTCCTCTAAATGAATCCTTCAATCCAAAATAGACCTGGGACACAGACTTTGGGCAGTAGCAGTGTTGAAATACACACCTGGAGTGATAATTGAATAACAAAACAAGTATACAAGCTAATTTAACTTTGTACTTTTTTTTTTTTTTTTTTTTTTTTTAAATTTTTATGTTTTTTTTAAAAAAAAGCTTCTTAGATCTAGGGGACAGTGTTGATTTTTCCATGAAAGGTACATGTACAGAGAGATCTTTGTGATTTATCTTCCAGTGGTGTTAGAGAAGATAATGTGGCAGAAGTTGACTGAGTAACCAAATATTTTTAATCTAGACAATTGGACGATTAAAACCATCTCAATATACATAATCTGATTAGATTATACTCACCTGGATCTATGTGAAGAATGAGATGATAGGGGAATAGTGAACCAAATATACCTGGAACATAGAAGCACTTTATTCCCAGTAGCTTAAAGTACAAATGGGACCGGTTTACTTTTGATACATTGGGTTTTTTTTTTCCTGATGTATCTGAATATAACAATGGTGATAGGACAAGGGGTAATGGTTTTAAGCTGAAAAAGGGTAGGTTTAGATTAGATGTAAGGAAAAAATTCTTTACAATGAGGGTGGTAAAGCACTGGAACGGGTTGCCCAGAGAGGTGGTGGATGCCCCATCCCTGGAAACATTCAAGCCCAGGCTGGACGGGGCTCTGAGCAACCTGGTCTAGGTAATGGTGTCCCTGCTCACTGCAGGGGGGTTGGACTAGATGACCGCTAGCGGTCCCTTCCAACCCAAAACATTCTATGATTCTATGATTCTATGATCTCTGAACAGGTTTTTGTCATTTAGAGAAATTATTTAGAGAGAGGAATCAGATGAATATTGTTGACACTATGCAGGAGGCAGCTAGAGATGCTGTTCTGCATTTAACAACATCTTGCATACAGCTGTGAATAATTGTACCCATGCCAAGCAGGCTGTGGAGTTACCATTTGAGAAGGAAAATATTAGCCAGCTTATATTTAGAATCATAAATCTTGAAAATAGCAACAGGAATAATGTAAAAGGCTTTTCTGGGTTTCTACATGATGGACTTAACCTTTCTGTTTTACCTATCTTGGTCCCAGAAGCTGGAAAAGAATATCATAAAAAGAATACTGCATTTTCTCCAAAAAAAAAAAAAAAAAAAGGAATGCTTTTCCTAAAACATTAACTCCCTTCCATCCCTACACCATCTGTTTTAATTGCCACAATGCAGTCAGTGAGCATTTGCATGAGACTGAAACTGTCCCCTGTTGTTAAGAAGGTGGAATACATATTATTCATGCAGTATGCAAATTTGTTATCAACTGTAAATTGAAAGCCTTCAATTCATACAAAAAATATAACAATTTTTAATGTAGCTCTTCTGTCTGCCACTTAGATATATATACCTGTGATATGCAGAACTTTAATAAATTTTCTTCTTACAGTAGAAATGTTAGTGTTCACTTACATAGAACCAGTCTTTAACTCTTCTGTCCTGAAGAATCCCTAATATGCTACTGCTACTATTACAAAATCAATCCAGTTATTTTTTCCAGAAGTTTGACAGACATGACCATATTCTTGCAGACCAGTATGCATAGGTGAAGCTGCTATTCTTTCCAAAAGTTTGGAAACACTACCAAACTCTCGATGGGGAAAAACTTTTTAGCAGGGCCTGTAGTGACAGGACAAGGGGGAACGGTTTTTAACTGAAAGAGGGGAATATAGACTAGAAAAAAGGAAGAAATTCTTTACAGTGCGGGTGGTGAAGCACTGGCACAGGTTGCCCAGAGAAGTGGCAGAAGCCCCATCCTTGGAAACATTCAAGACCAGGTTGGATGTGGCTCTGGGCAACCTGATGTAGTTGCAGATGTCCCTGCTCATGGCAGGGGGGCTGGACTGGATGGCCTTTAGAGATCCCTTCCAGCCCGGATTATTCTATGTTTCTGTTAGCAAAAACACTGTGACATACTACTTGAATAATCTCCATAATTTTCAGTGATGAACATTTTATTTATGTGACCATTTTGTATCAATACAAAATTAGTAGTAATTATAAAAAACATTAATATAACTTCAAAAAACCAGAAACATTTCAGAAGACAGTAGCTGGAAAAATGCTTGTCAAGGTTTAAGTTCTTGGAGCTGTAAACAGACCATTGCTGACAAATATAGTTATTACATACAGTAAAAAAATATTTTATATCAAATCTTAGCATAAAAAAGTCTTTATAATTGATGTAAGAGGAGTCTTCCCATAAGTCAGTTCAATTTAATGGATTCCTGAAAGAAAAAAAAAAAAAGTCATGAAAATTTCCTTCAAGAGTCCTTGTGCATTCTGCTTTTGGTTTTCCTTAGGATTTCCAACACAAGCATATCCAGTGGAAGTTAAAATATACTTCATGCTGATGTTTCTTGCTAGGCAATCTCAGAAAAGATCAAGACAGATTTGGAAAACTCAAAAAAAAATACTGACCTAATTAGGGTTGTATGAGGTTGCTTCTGACTTCATTTGTAAGAAATCTCTGCTTAAGTCCTTGGCATCTTCCTCATTTATTAAAAAGGAAAAGGAGAAAGAAAAGTAATCCTAACTGTGGTTCAAAACTAATTTTCAGAATTCAGATTGGGGCAACAACTCAGACATCTCCTTCCCCAGGGGTAAATAATGCCTTTTATTAAATTGATTAAAAAGAAGTAATGATTTAGTTTTCATGTGGTTTTGTTTTAACTGCTAATTATGTTAGATGACTGATGATGTCACCATGGATATGTTGTGGGTTTTTTCCTAAGGCAGCAGTCCTTTCCAACTGTAAGACCCATCATTATTGCTTATGTATACAGAACATCTAGTTAGTAGATCATTATTTATGTGCCATTCAACATTTTGCAGATTTTCAGGGCTCCTTACACTATTCTCACTGAGCACATGCTTTTAGTTCTGAAGCTTTCACTTTCATAAAAGAAGTATTAACATATTCTTGTTATTAATTATTTGTTATTTCCTTCATTAATGAATGTCTATGTAGTGTTGTATTAAAAATATCAAGTATGTGATGCATTTCACCTAATTTTAAGTGTTTATAAGGTCTACAGCTAACGCTGAGCATGCTACCCAAGGCGTCTTTTATAATTATTTTAGAGACGCTTCCAACCCAGCGTAGCTGCCAGTCGTTTTCCTCAGTGCACAGGTGGTGCATTGTTGAGTTACTAGACTATTTCATGCTGCAAAAGAGCTAATGCTTGATTCTAGGTGCTGCACGGAATGGAGATCTCCTGTATATTGGAAAAGATGGTGGTAAAAGTTGATTTGGACATCCTGTCATTTTTCTTGTGCCATCCCTACTTCCATTATCCTCTTGGAACTGAAGTTTAGAGACTTCCCTATGAAGTCCAAAGCAAGGGAGGAGGAAAGCAGTTAGCTGACTTCCCTGTCCAAAAAGGTTCTGTTTGTAGGGGGAAAGATTTTCCTCATTGTACTTGACTTACGAACTCAGACGTTAGCTTGGAGCTCACAAGCTTCTTTGTTGTTGCTAATAAAAAAATAATAATTAAAAAAAGAACTCACTATTAATTAAAACAATGCTTACCCAATAGAAATCATTAGGTTTAGCACTGGAATTCCCACTGGCAGTATCAAAATGATCTTAAAGGAGAAGAGAATGGGAGACAGCTTCTGAATTTCCACATTTTTCATTATTATTTTTGAAGCTTTGCTATTGCTAGACAATACCCATTACAGCATAAAATCCATTTGGAGCTCTGTGCTTCACTTAACCTCTGTAGTTATCATTTTTTGATTTAGTACAGGAACAATGGTAATATATAGTTCTGGGGTTGAAGACAGGAAGCATTAAACGTTATGTCAGTTATACAGAGGTGTGACTGAGAGGTCTTCATTCCTGATATAATCGCTATAGGACCCTGATATCTCTGTTGCAACTCTGAGGAATTTTGGCAGGAAACCCAAGGGTATTGAATACAGGAAAGGAAAAATAATTCAGTATTTGGAAGTTCACCATCAAAGCTTATATAAAAGTAAGTCCAATGATTACCATTATACTGGATAGAAGCTAATATACCATCTGTATGCAGAAATTTGCTGCTGCTGCACCATTGCTTTTTCATTCAAACAGAGCTAATGACATTGTTTGATGATGATCTTCATGCCACAGAAACATTAATCTGCAGGCCACAAAAAAAAAAAAAAAAAAAAAAAAGAAACAAAACCCAAAGAACACACCCTTTCTCGTTACTTAAGGGAGAATGGACAATTTCCTCAAATATGACAAAATGAGTATTTGCAGCATGAATATGCCTACTAAATATATCACAGAGTCTATTGCTTATTATCTGAGGAGTTTATATTTAATATTTTTATTGAAAGACTGTCAAATTCTTTGTTTTATAAACAACAAAATAATCCAGTTTTCATGGGCCACCCATAAAAGAGACTGTGAGCATTTTATTATAATTAAAAGGATCATAGTTGAATTGGGCAAGCCTGGAGAGATCTGTTCTTCTCAAATGGCATTCACTAGGCTTGTAATGGAGATACTCATTCAGAAATCTGAAGTATCTATTTACTTGGAGGCTTGAACACATCAACAACATAAAATGTTTAATTCTTCTCATAGGGTTTGGTTTTGAGATATTCAAAAACCCCTTTCATTTTATGGCATCTAGTTGAAATTCATAAGTAAATGTCCTAGAATATTCTAGCCCAAATAAATATACATCTGTGTGGATTTTTATTTAAACACCTTTAAATATGTTAAAGTATCTAGTACCAAGAATAGGTAGTGATCACATCAGTGAAACGAAAGAAGATACATGTTCATTTTCTTCCCCCCAACTTTTAGTCTAGATTCATCATGAATTAAATTTGCTTGGGGAGAGACACTTAGGTGGCATTATGAGACACTTAGGTGACAGTTTAGTTCACAGAGGATACAACTCTCTACAACTATGAGCAGTTCATTTTTGATACCATCATGACCTGGCAAAAAAATTAAAGGATAATTGGATTGGACTCATCTGATCTTTCATTTGAACCTTGGAAAGACCATTTCCTGAGTTATTCTCAGCCTCTCTTTTCTGGTTATGTTCTCTCCTTCCATTTAAAAAAGTAATCCAGGAAATTAATGAAGACTTCTGACAATTACTTAGAAACCAAAAATTCAGTCGTGCCTCCCGAGCAGCAGGTCTTCCATACACATCCCAGAACCTGAAAATCCTGACCAATTTTTGATAGTATGAGCAGATTAACAGCATGTTATGTATAGAGAATACACTACTTAATGGAAGCAGTGATTAATATACCTGAGCCGCATAGTTGTTTTGTGCCTGTACATCATGTCTTACAGCTGAGGAAGTATCAGGTGGATTTCTGTGCATGTGTGACATGCTGGTACATCATGTACCTGATGAATTCAGTGTGTTGTGAAGAAAGTGGCTTTATGCACAGGCATAGACCAGCTGTGGTGCACGTGTGCAGCATGCCGGTGCTTTCAGGCATCAGGAAACATGCTGCACAGAGTAATTGCATACAATCATCTTAGTTTCTAGGAAATCCCAGACAACCCTCATTTCTCCTCATAAGGATTGTCTGTAAGGAAGTTTATATTGCCACTGTCTGTGTTCGACTCATCCAGCACAGTCCTGATTTAAACATCCATTTCAAACTGGTCACTTGTGAATAGATTTCAGTACCTGGCACGTATCACTATTTATCATACATAACTTAGAAAACAACAAAATACAATCTTGATAGTCCCATATTCTCATTTTACTTTTCAATCAGAGGACTTCTGAAAATGAAGAGGAGCTTTTTTTTTTTTTTCCCTATCATTTTAATTTCATACCACAAATTGTTGCTGGTTTTCCCCAAAAACTGATATCGCTTGAAGATTTTTTATATTCTTCAAGTCAAGAATAACAGCAAAGATGAAAATCACTTATTGTTAAATGTAATGTTAATCTGTCTTGAATAGATATTTATCCAATTGCTTTTCAGCAATAAATAAATTCATTCAGAACTTCTACTGCTCAAATACTATTCACAGTAGGAAAGGTAATTTAACTACCTTAGTATGATTTGGGATTTTTACTTATTTGCATCTATAGTTAGCCAGACCTTGCAGCAAGTGAAAATTGGGAAATAGATGTCCGATTTGAATTACATATACATTTTATTAATTTTTTCTGCAGTTCTCAGCACAAAAGTGAATGTATTTTTCTGGGTTTTTTTTTTTTTTATTATATTTGTCCAAGTTTAACCCCACAATTTTCAAAACAGCACATTAAGAGCTGCCCTGACACTACATTTCTGACATGTTAATGTAGCTTTCTCAGTGTGTGTAACTTTCATTCCAATTAAGAGGCAAATAATAAAGCCTCAATCTCAGTTGTGCTTATTTTAATGAAATTAGGGACAAAGCTGCTTATTGAGAACAGTAACACTTCAAATTAGTTGTTTCCTCCAGCATAAACTGGAAGACTTTTGTTGTATATTTTTACAGAACTTCTTTTTTGTTATGACGATATAAGAAAATGTCTTAAAAAGATTTACAGGATGACTATTTATCTTCTTTTAGAGGGATGAAAAAATAGAGTAAATGTACCCAGAAGTGTGAGGATTTTTAAAAATAAATGTATTTCTAGCATAAATTAACAAGTCACATGATTAAAAAAATACTTAATTCAGAAATGCAGAATTGAATGCTGTAGTTTTAACGGTTTGTGTAAGGACATATTCATGTATGCTTCCTGATTTCTTAAACCTACTACCTAATTTACATTTTAGTTTGGCACATTCTGGACATCCTTTCATCATCATTTATGCTTTTTACTTACTCTCCACATACTTTCTTTACCTTCAACTTGGTGTGTAAATGTCTCCTCTCCTGGTTCTCTTGCTCTTCTGTGAAGCTTTTATTTCTCCTGGAAGGGATACCATGGCCCAGCTGAAAAGGCCGGAATTCTCTATATACAGTTCTAACCCTCAAAAAGTGCTTCCAAACTGTGCTAGCCAGAGAGTGTATGGAACTGCAAACCATGCATTTAATTTTCTTTCTAACAGGCAGTGAAAGTAAATGATACAGTTTAAGGTTTGACAATGGACTTTGCCCCAAGGCTTTGGGAATCATTGTCCTGGAAGCTGACAGCTCTGAGGTTCTTAAGAATACTACACTCATGGAAAGTATAGTCAGGCAAAAAAATAGACAGTCCTTTGAGTAGCTTTGTGTAAGTCCCCAGGCAAGTTTTGTAATTGAGGAGTAAACTAAATTGGATGATTAGCTTTGAATTTATCTTGACATGCAATGAAGATCAAGCAAAGGAAATGGAGCATAGGTCAGTCAGTGATACTTTAAGTAAGAAGAGAATGTCTCCATTTAGTATATATTATATCCCTATTGACTTCCATTAACCTGCACCAGTCGATTAGTTGAAGATCTGAGTGTCTAAATTTCGACTGGAGTCAACCTGAGAATGTCAAATAAAGTGCCAAATAAAATGAAGAAATTTAATGCTCTTGAAATATAAAAATACTAGGGTATTCCAAAGTAACAGCTTAAAATATAACTTCATCACCACTGTGAGCACTAGTGTTATTTACAGTTCCTGTAAAACAGTAAAGAGGACACTGGTACCTATTAATTAATATCATGGATGTTTGAAAATGCAGTATTGTATTGACCAGTGAAAAGATCTGGAAAGTTTTAGTGATGTATGTTCTGTTTTATTCAGTAAAAAACAAACAAACAAACAAACAAAAAAAAAAACCACAAACAAACATGCTTTTTCACAGTTGATGAAATAAGTATGAAAGCTTATTCACTGCCATGGTTTTCTTAATTTCTGAACGCAATTAGAAAAACGAAGAAGCCAGTTTAAAGGTATCCCAAGTACTCAGTTGAGACTCTCACTGCAGCCTACTTTGGGTAATAATAAAGGCTCTTAATTTAAAATTTTGCTTGAATTTTATTCTTTTAGACACATATGGATAGAAATCTTTCTGTTTGCTGGCTAGGAATGATGGATGGCAATTTAGCCACAAGGCATTGCCACCCTTCCATTCATAAGACAGATGTTATTCTAACCAGATTGAGTCACCCTGGCTACAAGTGTCATTCTAGTAATATATCACCAGTACTACTAGAGAGTTAACAAATTACAGACAGAAAGCATTTACTCAAAGGAGTAGGAGGGGAAGTTTAATTTCTTAAAAGCATTTAATTTCTTATGGTTGCAACCAAGGCAGGAACCAGATATTTTTTCTCTAAGCTGGACATTGAAAATGATAGACTACAGCTTCACAGCAGCAAGATAGACTTAGTCAAAAATTATTCTCTTTTCTTTTTTTTTTTTTTTCCTACATTCAATAGCAAAGCATTTCTCTTTGAGCAATTAAACTGCATATTCAATGCAGAAACCAAAATAGAATAATCACTGCATAATTTGACTAGGAATCGTGCCATGGGAGGAAAAGCTATTGTGATACCCCTGGAACTAAATGTGCTGGAAAATTCATTTTTCTTTTATGCAGGAACATTTTCTTGGGTCTACTGATCTGATGAGTGCCCTCCTTTCTGTTTGAAGTTAATAGGAGATGGAGGTGCTCAATCTCTCTCATGTGGTGCTTAGTTTTGTATGTTATCAAAGCTTTGAATAGAAAGGATGTTCTTGCACTGTGTAGTGGAAGTTCTTATCAAACAAATTTGAAGTCTCTTTAAAAACATGTTTAGTGTTGGAAGGCTGGAGTCTGATGAGAGGAACAGTGTTCATTCAGTTGATTATGAATGGCTAAAAGACTACATATGTAGTGCTGAGAAATGGAGAACTGTCTTAAAAGAATAGACTTGTACAAAACATTGCCTTCATTCCATTCTAAACAAATATTTTTTTAACACATTGCCTCCTGTTTACCTGTGAGGAGCTAGACTCATATTCAAGAACTTAGATAGCTTTTCTTTAGCTACTCTGTACATATCTTTACTATTTCATGTGAATAATTTTTTGTCTGATTCTTGGTTAGCTGAAGGTTGCTTCTGCATTGCACCATGTTGCTTGTGCTGGGAGTTTTCTGTGAACCAGATGGTATATTTAAATGTCACAGTACAAAAATACCAGATGAGGTTTTGAAAATAAGTGTTAAATTAATTCTGTGCCACCCCTGCCTGAACCGACTCCTCCTCACCGTCAGGGCAGTCCCAATGGGTGCCAAAACACCTATTCCTTAGCCTTCTTCAAAGTATAATCATATTAACTGTGGTTGTACCAGAATCAAGAAGGGAGTGAAATGTTACTGAGAAGTAATTTGAAGAGTAGAATAACATGCAGCGCAAAGGAGGTACCTGTGGTTCTTCTCTCTCTAAGGAAGAAACAGTATCAAATCTAAAATGATATGAGGAAGAGGGAAAAAATCCTACTGGAACTGTATTTCAGTAATTCAGAGATTACCACTCATTCTTAGCTGGATAACTGTGAACTTGATACGGAAATAGAGAAAAAGGGAAGGAAAGGAGAAGAAAAAAGAGGAAAGGAAAAAAAAATAGTGTAAATATGTAAAACATTTTTTAATGTTTTGTTTACATTTAAATAGTTCCACCAGGGCACTGGCTTAGGTAGATACGTTACCAGAATATCTGGGATTTGGTAAAAGTACAAAATAAAGATTGTCAAGCCTTTGATTTATGCACCTTCAACTTTTAGTTACTCCACATCCATGACAAAACATGGTTCAGGTAACATATACTATTACTATGACATAATGATACTTCAGATTCTTGTGTGGAAAGAAGCCAAAGGAAATGAGTGCTGCGACATTAAGTAGGCTCTGTTTTTATTTTTCTCTCTCCTTTTTTAAAGTATCTTCAGTGTCTCATGAACCTTACCTATTTCACTTTTACCAGCAACTTGGGTACTGATCACTTAGTTTTTCTGAATTTCTTTTCTTATTCTGTGACGTTTGTTTCCATGTTCACTGTTCCTGTCCATACAAGAACAGAGAAGGCATACAGCCAGCCAACATAAGCACTCACTACGTTGTTTGCCAGCCAAAAAATAAGTAGTTTCCAATTTGAGTTTCTTCATCTTCTAAACAAAACAAATCCAAACTGTGCTTGTTACTTTTTCTCTTCAGAATAAATGAATCTTGGTACCCGATGTTTTTGAGAGACTTTAGCACAAAGAACATCTATCATCTTTTAAGAAATGCATGTTTTTAAATGCCACATATCAAAGATTAAAGTTATTGCTCTGTAGAGGAAGATTAGGAAAAAAAAAAAAAAAAAAAAAAAAAGCAGAGAAAAACCCTAACAAACCACATCTCTGAACAGTCCTCTAATTACAAAACACAAGCTGATAAAATGACAACCTCAAAAAACACAATTTTTTCAAGCAAGTATATTCTTAGTATACTCCTCGTTATCTGAGCAAAGTGAGTCAGGTTTAGATACTCCTTTCTCATGGACTGATGTGACAAAATGGAAAGATTGTCAATCACTGTGTAGTATTTTATCATGTACTTTATGATCTGCAATAGTTTCAGTGGAGAATAATGGCACTTCTTACAGTTAGCAAGGAGTATAGTGCTATTGAAGAATCTATTCCACTGGCTAGTACGGATTTCACATTTAAGATATACTCACTGTCTTTGGTTTCAGATAGGACAGTTAAGTGTTGTGATGAACTGGTTAATTGTTGAGTATTTCAGTTTCTCACATAGTGAAGTTGCGGTGGACCGGAATATCGTGTTCTAGGATAGACACAGAAATTACTTTTACTTTTGGGAACCTGATGGTATCTGTGATTGAACACATAATATTCTCCATGTTCACAAACTGTTTTACCAATGGTAAAATGAGAATTGAACATACCCTTCACAGGAAGAAAAAATATGATTTAAGTCTTTATAAAATAAAGACTTTTTCTCATGTTGTCAAGTCAAGACACTTCAGCTATTAAAGGAGGAAGTAACTCTTTGTTCATATATTTTGTGCCAAGCCTGGGAAGACTGTGAGGCACCAACTTGTTGTGGCATTGTATCCCAGATAGTGACAATGATGAGTTCATCTAACTTTAACATCAACTACTTATTTGTAACAATAGATCGTGTATATTTTAGAATCATAGAATTGAATCATAGAATCATAGAATTGTCAAGGTTGGAAAAGACCCTTAAGGTCATTGAGTCCAACCGTTAGGCTCAAAAATAATTTATAACTAAAAGACTTATCAGTTAGAGTAATCTTTTATCTTTTTTTTTTTTTTTTTTTTAGTAACCTGTCTCTTATTTATGAAAAGTAATCCTAAGTGTTAGAACAGCCAATGGCAGCTATGTATTTTTGACATCTTCATATGGTCCTGTCATTTTCTTTAATTGATGGTAGAAGACAGACACTATAAAAAGATACCCATAATTGTGTCAGGGAAGGCTGACCTTTTTTGCTGTTTCTCACACCCAGTAATAAAAGAGGGGCAGAAAGAGAGAAAGAATGAAAGTCGAAACATTCTCATGAACTTTTCTCAGGTCAGCTGGCCACAGTCTGTGCTCTTTCTGTGGGTCACCGAAGTATAATGCTAATATCATTGGTGAACATAACAAGTCCTTGCTTTTTAAAGGGATATACTCCCAGCAACAGGCAATGACAACTGAAATAGGTTGTGGCCTTTAAACCAAATCATATCTATATGTCTCTTTCCAAAGTCCCTAATGTAGCTGGATGAAAGAGAGCAAAAAGTCTCCCCAATACTCGATTTCATATATATACTATATGTGAAAAATTATGTAAGCATAATTTTATTTTGAAGTATAAAATTTCATTACTTCTTTTTGAAAATATACAATTAGAATTTGTTATCTTTGATATTCAGCTATCACTGGAGTTACTTTGCTGCTTATAACATTGCAGGATTTGTTAATTAAAAATTAAAGAAACAAAATTAAGGCAATTGAAATTAATTTTATGTTTATAAAATTCTTTTTAATAATTAGAAATAATGAGGAGTGGTTTTGTTTCACATCAAAAATAGTTGGTGAGCTTCAGATCATAACAAAAGAATCAAAAGGAAGAGTCCAATGGCTTTAAAGTTCATATGTACTTAAGCTGTTTTCCTTTAAAATTTACTATCCTTTACAAAAATCACATCAACCATATCAAGTTTCCATAATTTTAGCAATTCTCTTTTCAAGTTTCTGCTCAATACCAAATCCCTAGCTTGAGAGTGGAAAAAATCAGAAAACACCAAGTATACTACTAACAAAGAAACAATGTGAATGCTGGCTGATGATATTTTCATAATAACAATTTTGATATTTAGTGTTCACAGTAGGCAATTACCTAGGATAGCTCCAAATAATGTTACATTTCTGAAAATCCCAGGCACCTTGAAAAGGCTTAGAAGAAATAATCCTGGGTAAGAGGAAAAAACTTTAGGAAAACAAAAGAAAAACCCTGTTACTTTTCAAAATTGTTCTCTACTGAGTCTGATTTTGTAAGTTTAATACTGTAAAATGAAAAGTTAAACAAGTTGTGGAGAGAATTTAACAGCACAGAAAAGGATCAAAGTAAATTAATAAATCCTTTCAAATTACTGTTTTAGGACCTAAATTTACATTTTCATCTTCAGGAATGCATGGTTTAATAAGACTTTACTAATGGACAAGATTTACTATAATCAGCTGATAGTTGAAGCTGTTCCAGTCACTGCACAGTACAAAGGCTGAAAACTGAAATGGCTGAGGCCAAACTTTGCTTTACCATCTTACAAACCATTCTTTTGGAAGTTGAGGACAAGAGAAGCACACAGACGTGGCGGGAATATTTGTTGCAACAATGGCTGTCACATATTTCAATACTAAACTTGCCAGTGTGGTATCTTGTTTTCAATCATGGAAGATCAAATACAGGTTAAATACCGGAGCAGGACCATACAAAATTATGGTTATAATCAGGAATAGAAATCCATAAATATGAAATCATAGGTCATATGTTCAGTCTCAGAAAATTTTTTACTTCAACTGGAAAGTTCACTAAAGACACATCTCCTGAAATATCCCACCACCACCAGTGTTCATTTGCCTGGTTGATTGGCCCGTCTGTCATACCTGTTCATCAGTGTCCTAGCTTATAGGAACGGGAAAGAGGTTATTTTATTCTCTATTACCCAAGAGTATTTCAGCCATATGTGCAAGTAGGCAGGTGGGCTGAGAAGTTCAATCCTGACCTATCTCTTCTATTTATACGGTTTATTAAACAGCTGAAAGGTTTGGAATCTCTCATTTCATTGTAAAATCCATTTCTCTGCATGAACAATTCACCATAAATTAAATACAGGCTTCAGATCCTGTAATATGATCCCTCATGTTCCCTGAAATTAACTTTTTCTATTTAAAGAACAAAGAATGGTGTTACGCAGAAGGAGACGCCCATCAAAAGTGGCAATGAATGCATCCTATTTTTTTCATAAATAATAGACAATGCTACACTCTACCATTATAAATCATAAATCTACAGAATTTACAAAGTTTGGGAACCTTTAAGAAGAAGCTATATTAAATTCTTAAGACAAAACATATTTCATAAATGTTTGATGTTTTAAGGGACAGTTAGATCAAGAACTGGGTAAGAGTTTTGAAGTACTGGGATGGTCTGACACCAGAAGATAACTGCCTGTATTTGTAATGATTGTTGACTTATTGTCTGTCTCTCAAACTCTACCTGAAGCCAGACCAATGCAGATCTTTTTTTCTCTGAGTTCTGATTTGCAGTCTGTAACACAGAATTGAACACAGAAGAGGAGGCAATGCAAGTTCACTTAACTGGTTGTGGCAAAGAATATGAGGCTAGGGAAATCTTTGACTCTAGTAATGACTACAAAGTGAACTAAAAGGGGGGCAGAAAAAACAAAGAACGGGCGATGTAAAGATAAGTGATAATATTTTATCACTTTCCATAATATTTTATTTTCATCAGTGAATACTATATGCTAAAATATATGTGAAATTTGACCAGTCTTTTGAGGGGCATGATCATCTTTTATGCAGAACAGATTCCTCATTTCACCTGATACAGGTTTTTCTGATGCTAGATAAAACTTTTTTTACGTTAAGGATTACCAAAGGAAAGAATTTACTAATTTGTTGTTCTCCACCAAGATAATCGGTGTCTAAAAACATGCACATCTTTGTTTTGAATGTTTTTTTCCATATTTCCATACTGTAACTTCATATAATTATAAAACCAGATAATTGCAGTTGCAACTGTTAGGAGATAAAACTAAAATTTAATAAATTGGAGCATAAAATTCCATTACAAGAGAAAATGAAAGAAAGTCAAAGGACTGGTCAAAAGAATTGTTCAGTACTGATGTCTTTATTCTGCTGAGTAATTAAAATAAAGTCAATTTGCCAAGCAGCTTTTGTGACTTTTATGCTGCTGTTTTGATCGCAGAAATTTTGCCACTACTAGTGTTGAAAATCATGTCCACTCAAAGAAACTCAAAACCATGAGAAATTAAAAAAGTAGACTCTTATCTAGTTCTACTGAGTGGGATGTGATTTACCTCAGTTACATTTTTTTTATTTACCCAGAAATTTTCGTTAATAAGGATGGGTAATTTCCAGATGATAGGAATAGACTTGTGTAATAGATGAACTGGGGACATAATGGTGCTGTAAATAATGGACTCTCTTTATACATAATTGACTTCAGCCTCAAAGATCCTGGCTCCTTAATTCAACCAAGATTAATGAGAGACATTAATAATCATTCAGATTACAAAACACTTCAAAGAGTGATGGGAATGAGACAAAAAATATCTTTTCAAGTTATTTTTACAAAAAAATTAGTATCCCCAGATACAAATTAGCCAAAGTCTGCCATTGGGAAAGCTAATACATTTGTTTTCAGAATTGCTCTCTGATCTTTTATGCAATGAAACATGCTGAATTAAATCTCCCATGTAATAAAAACATAAGAAAAAAAGGAAAAAAAAAAGAAAAAGAAAGAAAAAAAATGAAAGAAAAACCTTACTATTGAGGAGGATGATAGATTCTTTAATTTTGAACTCATTTTGTAAAAAGAATTTTGTGTCTACAAATAAGTTCCTCCACAGTTTTTAGCACTCATTCAAAAACTTTTCTGGAGCATAAAGAGTGTTTTGTATTTTCCATTAGATATTGCTAATAATATTTTACTATCCAAATTCTCTAACTTTTAGATTTGGATTGGTTTTGTTCTTTCCTGTTCTGAATCATCGATGAGAAACCACAGAATAGTCTCCTTTGCATAGAACAGAAGAGAGCTTATTATCTATTTAAAAAAACTGATGAATCCTGAAATACTTTATACAAAAAGTCTGCCTAAACATAGCATGCGTATTACAGAGTTGTGCAGAGACAGATATAAATGTTTACATTTGTGTTCACAATTGAGTTTAACCTATTTGGACACATGGCTCAGATTTATGACTGAGGTAGGTTATAATGGGAGATGTTCTGGGACAGTGGGTCAAATTTCAGTGCAACAGAAATCAAATAGAACAAGTTGTTGTTTTGTTTTGTTTTTTTTTTTTTTTTTTTTTAATTTATTTGTTTCTAGTCCTTTCTCACTCAGTGCTTGATACCTGGAAGGTTTGCTTATTAGCCTTTTCTTTCAGAATAGATTCCCAAAATTTTCTCTGTCTCTGTTATTCCTATTATTTCTTATTTTGTTAAGACATCACCTTAACTTTTATTGCATTCACCATGTAGGTAAATTGGACACCCACCTCATTTGAAAGGGGTACACAACACCACAATGGAACAAGTTTTGGATCAGTGGGTCAAATTTCGGCCTTGCCTTGCCTAGTCTTTTTGTTGCCCTCCTTTAAATCTAGCTAATATACAATGGTATTTATATTTGCCATTTACTTAAAAGCAAAACTGGGAATATTCCATCAATGGGTGTTTATCTCACAAAAATTCAAGAGATTTTGCTGAGTAATTTGATTATTTTGTGGCAACATTTTTAATCTCATAGTGTGGCATATGTCCCTGGGATATTTGCAAGAGTGGTCTCCTTTCTCCTAGACATACAACTCATCCAGTCTGATGTGTCACTGACTACAGGTCAAATTTTCAAAGCCCGTACCTCTATAAAATGATTACGCTTGTTGAATTAAACACATCTGCATTAGTTTGTTAGCACAAACATGAATTGCCAAATAATTGCATACATTTTGTGGCCATGCAACTCCTTGATTCTAATATTTGCTTACTGAAATACAGGCATGGCACGATTCAAGTAGATGCCATTTTTTTTTTTTTTTTTTAAGTGAAGTTAGAATATATTTACATACAACCTGATCGGCATTTTTATAATCCGCTCATAGACACTATGTAGTTACACTGGTTGAATTAATTTTGAAAAGGTATATACTTTAAGACATTTGATAGGAGAGAGAAATACTGGAAAGATAAACCTGGATATGGGTTTTCCTAATCTCCATTCTCTTCTGAAGTAAGAGAAAACTCATTAATCAGTGTATAACTTTCTAGCAGCCTACAGATACCAGCTGAGGAGTAAACCCTAACTCACTTGCCACATGCTTACACCATAGCTTTCACAGTGGAGGTTTTTATTTTCCCCTTTATATGACAGAAATTACTACTGGCATGCAAAGAGCCCCATATCCACCCATGACTGAACAGAGACCACCATCATTGTTCACATACGAGCAATTAAGCAGCCATTGGGTAGTGATAACTTACTTTCACAACTAGTTTAATTAGGATTTGAGCCAGGTGAACTAGAGCTTAATGTCTCTGTATTTTTTGGTTCTCTAAGTCATCATACGATAAATCTAAGTGTATTTTTATGGATTTATTTGAAATAGTGCTAGAGCTCTGTATCTACATGATAAGATACAGTCTACACACAAGTTACTCAAGAGCTAAAGCTATCAGAAAAAAATACTGAAGTTTTTCTTGCTTTATTCCCTAGTCTATGCTCAGTAAATTATACCATGATAGATACACTGCATGGTGTATAACATACCAAAGTCAGTGTTGCACACTTTATCGAAAAAGCAGGCAGAGCATATGATCCTTGCTAAATTTAATGTGATAATGTTTCATTGTAAGTGAAGACAATTGACTGTGCATAAATGCATTAAGTAAATGTGCTGTGGTGAACCATTTATTATATTTAATCAAGTTTGAGGGAGGTCTGGAATTCTTTCACATTTAAATCAATGAATAAGCACTGCTGTAGACAAATGGAAGAAAATTAAGGAAAGAGAAAAAGGAAGTTGACATACTACCTGAACAAAAATACCGACTCAGAAAACACTATATTTTTACCTTGACATCCACAAATCATTCAATAAAAGTCTACAGAAGGTGTCAATTTCTTTAGTGTTTGCTTTCTAGAGTTCTTTCATCCTTATATAACCCTTTTTCTTGATCTCCCAAGAATTTAATTTACAGCTACTTTGACTGTTCAGTTTAGAAATAGTATGTACAATGGAACCAGTATTAAATTATGGGTCTGCCCTGAGCACTTGGAGGTGTATCATCTTCTGCATCTCCTTTGGGCCCTTAGAGTCACTGCTGTCTGTGCCCTCCCCAACACTGCAAACATAATTTACATTATAATTCAATTTTACTTAAATATTATTAAGAAAAAAAACAAAGAAAGAAAAATATTGGGGGCGGGGGGGTTGCCTCTAGCCGACAAACCTAAGATACATCCAGATCTCCAGTTACAACCATGCTATGCCATTTTATATGGACATAAGGACACTTCATTAGAGGACAAGTCACTTCATTAGATCTCCAGACCTCTTTGTTTCTCTGGCTAAAACACCTAAATGTCACCGTACAGAAATTGTCTTATTTGATAGCCAATAGTGCTAGAATCTGCTATAAGAATAGAAAATTGTGTAAACAAAGCACTTGGGGAAATAGAAAAAAGTGAATTAAGACTTGAACTCTAGTCCACCATCAATGCACAGCCCCTGGGTGAGGCTTACCACAGCAGATTCGTATCTCTACTCATTTAAATTATTAAAGAAAAGAAGCGTGACTAGAAGCACAAAAGGACAAAAAATGTAAAGTTACATACATTAGTGTAAGGGCACTATTTTATTAACATTAATCCTGATTCTATTAAAATATCTTATTGATTCTTGATATGTTTATTTTGCTTGGATATCAAAGTGAATGAAGCTCAACTCTGAGGATAGTTTTAACAGTTTGGAGCAAATATATATAACAGACTGTGAATGGAAGTGTAAATGAGAAATCATCTTATTTATGTGTATTTAGAAATGTTGTCAAATGTTCCTGATAAAATAGTAACCAGAATGTTCTCAGTATATGATCTACAGGGCAGGAAAGGATGTCTTAATGCTGTTATTTCTCTCAGAAAAAACATGTATTTCAATATTCAATTATTTATAGAACCTGTTTCAATTCTGAAGTGAAAAAAATAATCCGTATTACTCTATTCCCTATATAGTTCCTCTCTGTCTATAATTTATTTGTTTTCTGTTATTCTAACATTTGCCCTCATAGTTGTTACTTCTGCAATAATCCCTGTTAGGGATTGAAATTAAATGATACTTGATTTGGGCAGCACTGGAATTTAACCTTGAGCATTCTTGAAAAGACACTTGCATTTTATTTTCTCCTATAGTGAAACAGAAACATGCAGCATTTGTCTGTTTTAGTTACCCTAAAGACAAAGCAGAAAGATGCAAAATGGGCATCTCACCTCTGTTTATTTTTGTTTATGAGGTAATAGTGAAGTAGAAGGAGATGAGGCATAGATCTTAAGTCAGAGGCTTTCAGATTAGCTTGATAGAGAGATGTCAGAAACAAGTCCAAGCCCAGTAAAAATAGTCCATCAGCCTGAAGGTTCAGATATAATCCCTGGTTCTGGATGGATCCTATGCCTTCTCAGAATGTAGATCAATAATCTCTGATGAAAGAGAACTTTCAGAATGTAAATCTCATGACAACTCACTGAAATGATGTGCACTTACTGAAGATATTCCACAAGGCTTTGAAAATTTCTTTCCAACAAATTCTAAATTGGTGCCAGATTATCAGGTGATATTGCCAGCCCATTTCCACTGACATCAAAGTGAATATGTTCAGCATAACACAATGTTTATGTTTTCTTTGGGCAATAGAAAGATTAGTAATAATAGTTTGTTCTATATATAATATTTGGGGGTTTCTTTGTCTGTCATTTAGATCTAAACATATGTGAGATAAAATGGCTGCTGCATATTCAATCTTGTACATTGAAAACACATTTGTAAAAGTGGGTTTAAACAAGAGAAAAAAATGGGTAAGATGTTGAAATGTCACTTCCATTTAATTTGTCATAAAATTTAACATTTTTTAAATGGTCCAATGTTTTCAGATTAAAGGATTTCAGGTAGTTTTATAAGATGAAAACAACCCATATAGGGGTAAATTAAAAAGGAAAACAATTTGAGTTTAAAATATTTGGATTTTTTAATTACTAAAAATCCTTCAAAAATGTAATACAATAATGAGCTTCTGACAGAGTAGCATCTTCCTTGTAAAAGACATTTTACAGAGCTCCTCATTTTAATGTTCATCTTGTGTTATGCCTTAAAAGTGTATACAGTAATCAGTACTTGGATATTAAGTCCAAATAACTTGAAACCAAACATACGTCATCATACTAAATATAAAATTCACAGGAAAGATAAACAACATTATTTATTATTTTAAATTAAAATCTGTTAACATTCCAAGAAGCTTAGGTTTGTTATGAGCTTGCACAGCTTTTATAGCCTCTCCTTCACCTGCAAATTACAGACATTAAATAATTTGCTCTCCTGCATAGGTTTAGGGCACAGCCAGACATGCTTTGATGACTGAGTTCAGGCAGGTAATGAAATTACTGCCACCTAGTCAGACGCTAGTATCCTGCAAGCTAAGATGCAGGGGTTGACTATCTATAGGTTCCCAGACCATTTCTACACAAAGTCAAAGGTTTTAGTATACATCAGAGGTAAAGAGGCCAACCTTTTGAATTTTGCTGAGTTCATTTTGACATGTTTTTTTTTTTTATTCTAGAAGATGAGTTAAAAATTATCTGAGCTATGCGTAAAATAAGTTTATGATTCCTTTAGGCTTCTGTGCTAAGCTTTTTAGCTCTATATTCTTTACACATATTGCCTGCATAGAAAACGTATGACAGGCAGGTCATTACAGGCATTGAAACTGTTGACTTACAGGGTCATTTATCTATCATTTCAGAGTCTTTTAACTTCTCATGTATTACTCCACTGTACTGGGGCTTAAAAATCTGAAGAACTCTGTCATAGAGACACAGAAATCTCATTTCATAAACACAAGAAGTTGGGAGAGGGGATCTATACAACAGATGAAATATTAAAGAAGCGGTCAGAAATATTCTGACCAGACAGAAATAGTAAGAAGACACTGAGGTGCAAAGGCAGGAAAGAAGAAAAACACAAAGACAAAAATTATAAATACATAAATACTTAGTACTTTAAAGACAAAGAGACAGGAGTGACAAGCTTTTTTAGGGGAGAAGATAGTGAAATTGTAGGTGCTTGTCACCTCAGTCTTCTGATACATTATAGTACTTCTATCAACAGTATATGCATTTGAGCAACATGTTTCTAAGGTAAAGGAGCAGAAAAGCTAAGAGATAACACAGTGTAAATCTGCATCTATTGGCGCTTATTTCAGCTTTCTGTGAGATAGCTCTAGATAATACTTCATGAAGATGTGTAGTCCTTTGGGTTTGACTGCAGTTGTCAACTCAGGTCTAGAGTTCAGCTTGCCCACAGATTCTGTCCAACTTTACCTTAAACATGGCAGGGTTTTACTGGGATGGACTTCGCAGTCATACATCCCGGCAAGGCATTGAGTTCTAATTTCATTTGCACTGCATATCGTTTGATGATCACTTGCACTACAGATAACACAGACCTGAGTCGTTTCTTCCCAATATTCCTTGGAGGTGACTGAAACCTGTAACAAGTAGGTGCTCATGTCATCAACATTATGAGATGAGTTTGGACTTAAGGGTTGGCTCACCTGAGGTGACTGGGGATGTCTTTATAAGCCTGTCCCCAAAATGCTTGCAGATCCAGTGTGTCACAAAGTGTTAGACTGCAATAATCTCAGCCAATGACATCATCCTCTACTAGTGGGACATGAACCCAAGTGAGAAACGGTTTTATAAAATGTTAAGAGTTAATCTTCTGTGTGTGACACAAAATAGAAATGTATCATTTCAGAATTTGATTACATGTAACTTCTACTGCATATTTGGAGAGAGAGGGGGAAAAAGGAACTAGGTATTTAGCAATAATACAAAATTCTAGATGACAGCTTTAAAAAAAGAAAAGAATCTAAGTTCGTCCTTTGTTTCATGGTCTCTCTACTACTATTTTTAGTCACATTATTTTGTGACTTATAATGTCCTTCATGAACACAAAAATGATATATTTGGAGGAGAGCACAACAAAAGCCACACAATTCACATTAGAATATTTTTAGGAAAGCTGCTGGTTTATGAGCTTGTTTTATTCTTCTCTGTGCAGTTCAAATTGTTTTAACTTTTGAATCTTGTGTATCATAATTAGTAATTGCTTCCAACATTGTAATATCCTGGCTGATGTGATCATCATGCACTCACTAAATAAACTTTACATAGCAGCCTCCCATTGTAGATGACACTTACTCCAGCCAACATAACATTCTATATCCTTTTGCAGTCACACATTGAAATGATTTGTAGATGTATTGAGTTCATTTTAGTCATAATTTGTCCCAGAATTAAAAGAAATGTTGCTTAACAGGAATGTGCATCAGCAAGGACTGAATGTACACTGGCTGGATTGATGCTGTTACTAAAAGCATAGAAGCCAGATGTACCCTGCTTTGCTATAAGAAAGAATAGGTTTCATTATAGATGATGCAGCAGCATGCCTCATTTATGAGGTCTGATTATACATCTCCAGTCATTAGAAGGTGATGACAGAATATGCAGTGCAGGAGGGTTTGATTGCACAAAAGTGCTAGGAGAAATATCAAAATGTATCCTCTTCATCCAGCACTCAGAAATAAGAGTTGAAGAGGATATTTATGAACTGTCTTTTATCCAAAGAGACTGACACTTTTTCTAGAAACAGGGATCATTTAACTTACTGGGCTGTGTGACTGGAGAACCTTTTTTTGTGGCAACACTTTGTACCAAGACACTTCACACCTGTGAACCAGAGAAGGCTTTGAAAGATGGAAGGTAGCACTGAACAGGACAGTGACCCAGGACACCTGAGCTAACCCCTCCAGCCCCCCATGATTACAGTCTTACAGGTGGAGCTGTTGAATACTTTTCTATAAAGTCAGTAGCTAGAAGTTTAGTCCTTATATCTCATTAAGAGGCAGTGCCATTCCAGCATTGAGGGTCCTTAACATCATTCAAGGACATTAACTTGCCCATCTTTCAGATTAAATGTATTTATCATGACTGCTTCTTAGAATAGGTATGATTTTCCCTCGGTATAATCAGGCCATAAGGAATATGAATAGAGTCTGGTTTTGTTTGTGAAATCCAAAGGGAAACAAGTCAAATGGACAGCATCTTGAAATTACTTTTAAATACTGTCTTACTGAACACCTTGATGAAGAAATGTCATGTTCAATGACTGCAGAGGAGAGATCAAATAGTGAGCAGCAAAGGCACTCTTCATGCACTGATCACTATGCTAAACTTTTCAGGATATCTTTAATTGTTAAAGCTATATTAGACCTGGTTAAAACCAGGCATTCTAGACAGCTGAGGCTACCACTGGTTTTAATAAGAAATTTGTAACTCAAACCATAGGATCACTCAGACGTTAAAAAGCTGCTGTTACTAAAATACTCCATCCCAATTTTTGCCATGCTTTTGGGGCAGGGAGGGGTCAGGACGGCGCAAAATTCAGTTGTAACTAAGGAAACTTCTCAACATAAAGGAGGAATAGCATGGGAAGAGGACTCAATTCTTGTTAAAGTGTGTGAAGCTATGGCCTATTACTGTAAGAAGCAGATGTACACCTATTGTAAGCTGCAGATGTGCACACACATCAACACCACAGATCATGTTCTAAGTTGATATATTTTATCAGAACTCAAGAACGTTCTCATATAACACAGCATAGCTTAGGGTCCTTGTTAACAATAATGGCAATATATTTTCTAATATGAAAACCATTCTAGTTACTTACTAAAGGTCAACAGCAAGGCAACCCCAAAGTAGCAAAGTGATTCTATAAGATTCACAATGAACTGGATTTGAAGCAAGGAATCTTCTTTAGGCCTGTTCTTTTTTTGTAATATTTTACATTGGGGGTGGGGGGATAAGAGACTTCGTTTACCAGGGGTAGGATGACCTAAAATTAAAGATCGTTCCACTAATAGATGTTACACAAAATCAACAAGAAACTCTGGATGTTAATTTGTATCATCTTAGTATTGTTCTACCAGTACTACTAGTGTGATCAAGGCTCAAGAGCATGACTTCCTGGATTCCACCCCCCCTCCCTGTTTTAAACATTAGCTTCACTCAGTGTTTTAACATTTCTCTGTCTTAGAACATACAGTTTCAAGGTGAGTGTAATTTATTCCTTTGTCTCTTGGAAGCATTTGAGGTTTAATTTAGTCATATACATATTATGAAATATTTAGAAGTGTTATGTAAATGTGAAGCACTGTAATGATCAGCAATCTAGTGCTGTTGTTAGCCTACTTATCTTGCCTGGTTTTAGGAACAACTTCAAAAATCATGCTTTCAGTAATACTCGTTCAGGGGTAGTTTGTTCTTACTGCGTTACACGAACCATTTATGCAATGTGACTTTTTTTCAGGTGGTAGGGATAAGTGATTAACTGATTTAATCAGTGTTGCAAATAAGAGACCTATATTAATTCTATAATTAGGACAGGAAAAGTAAATATCAAGAACTGGGCCAAAAGTAGTTGCAAAAACTGCAATGATATGATTGTATGAATTTGTAAATTTAATGTATAATTAACTGTAAGTATATGATTGTGCTATCAGTCAATACAATTCTACCATAGCTGGACATAATCATTAGCAAAATAGAATTAGATACAATTCTCAGGGGGAAAAAAAAATACCTAATATTAACAGTGACTGTGGCAAAAAAACCAACCAACCAAACATATATGACTAGGTTTTCCCAATGACTGGACCCCTAATGAAAGTTTTCTGAGAAGAACATTTGTGCTTTGAATAATTAAAGCATGCATCATAACTTAAATTACAGTGCTACTGATTAAATTAAATCAAGTTTCTCCCATGTTGCAGTGTATCTAAAGATAATTACTATCCTTTACTAAAGTAGTTTGTCAATTTGAACAGAGTAATTTGGCAAAGGATGTTGCACCTGGGGCTGCTGTCATGTCTTCTAAGGTTTGGAGCATTTACTATTTATGAGAATTGGAATGCTGCAGGTAGCCATTGACAAAACCAACTGATGCCTTGTCTGTATAGATTTTTTTTATTATTATTATTTTTAGTCTCCAAGCATTGAATTTGCTGGTTTTGAGGCATTTTCCAAGAAAAATACAGCCTATTAAAAATAAAAGTGTCTCAGTTTGGCCTCATATATAGTATGTGTTTCATAACTTCAGATTAGTAACAAAACCAGATTATGATGCTTGATTATCTTTTAACACAAACCATAGTTTGTAACTGAAATTAAATAATCCTGAAGTTGTTTTGTCAGTGAAATCTGACTGTTTCTGGTGTTAGGGAGCTATGACTTCAAGAAAATTATCCATTAAGATAATTTACTTTCCCAGAGAGCAAGAATTGAAAGAAACCCAAAGCCTCAAATCATCCTGTCAAAGAGAAGCACTACTGTAAGACTAATCATCTCTATGATATGGATTTAGAATGCATAAGTTGTCTGCAAGACAACCTCATGAAAACTGGGGAAATTGTAGCATACTCTCATTCACCTCATAGGTGCCTATAGAAGGTGGAAGAGTTACAAAGGAATGCTTAGGGGTTAAAGGCCTACAGAATACCTGATAGTGAATAGGGAATAGGACATTCACCTGCAAGATGGGATATCCATATTCACATCCATTCTCTGCATGATTTAGGCGAGGGATTTGAAGAAAAGCTTTTGAATTATGCACATCTCATTACTGGGGTGATGCAATACACCTAGGTCATCCTCAATACCTACAGGCAGAGCTGTTTACATAAAACCCTTCTTTTGTCCTTTCTTAATCACTTTCTAATGAACCTAGTGAAAGTTCAACTACATATTTAAAATGAAACATTCTCATCAGCATAGAATAAGACCTTGTATTTTTGATGCCCAATGTTTTATCACAATGTGATAACAGCACACACTCCGGAGACGTGAGAAGTGAGTGTGAATTTACTCCATCGGGGAATAAACCAGTACAATATCAAAGCCTGAGGGCATGTTGTCATCCTTGGTGTAGCACATGATAGCAGAACACCCATTAGTTTTCTGAACTGAGTCCTCCCTGGCTTCTTTTCTGAGAACAGAGGGAAGGACAACTGTTGGCAGAATTCAACCTAAATTTGCAAGTAGTGTGAAATAGCAATCCTAATAATAAAATTTCCTTATGCCTTTTTCTGCTATGACTCAAAACCAATATAGTGTGTTCCTATTACCTTTAAGGCTCTTGCATATGTTTCAAATACAAGTTTTCCAGCACCCTTCTGAAATAGGACAATATTAATATTCTCAGATCACTACTGATCTATATGTAACGTAGATTTGTTCACATCATCCCACAGAAACGTCAAGACAGATACAAGAAGAGAAACTATAGTTCCTGTCCTGTCCTGTGTCTACATGACCATTTTCCTGCCCTGAATGTGCACAAGAATTAAATACATTACAAACTGTCTAGCTACTAGAGCTAAGAATCTAGGTATAGATTATATCAGAAGTGCTTATATATGATGCTTTTTTATGGTTAGTGATGAGTGTTATTTGTAGGCTAAGCTGCTATTTTCACTAAATAATGGCAACAGATCCTTACTCAACAATGACGAACACGGGCATGCTGCATATCAGGATGCAGTGGCAGAGGAGCAGTGGAAAGACATAAAAATTAAGTAAGATCTTAGGTTTTCATAGGTTCAAGAGTAGGAATCCCTTTGATTAGAGTATTCCATGCAATTCAGTAGTCTTTTATGCCTCTGTGTGTCATGAATCAGAAATTTGGGAGAAAATAATATTTTAGGAGATGTCTTTAAATTATAATCTGCACTGTATTGACAGTGATTTTTTCTGGTAACTTTGAAACACAGCAAATCGTGCTGTGCAGTGCCTTCGATGTTTAACATTTGTAGTAGAATCACAGAGTAGATGAGATGGGAAGGGGCCTCTGGAGATTGTTGAGTCCAAGCCCCTGCTCATAGCAGGATCAGCTACAGAAGACTGCTGAGGATTGTGTCCTGTTGGGTTTTGAAAATCTCTGAATACAGAGACTTCACAGCCTCTTTGGGCAACTTGTTTAATGATCCTTC
Organism: Podiceps cristatus; assembly: GCA_000699545.1. Lineage (NCBI taxonomy): Eukaryota > Metazoa > Chordata > Aves > Podicipediformes > Podicipedidae > Podiceps > Podiceps cristatus. Next base: position 27,708 of record JMFS01072665.1, read on the forward strand.
CACCCAGAGGAGGAAGTTTGTGTGGAAATCCCATCACTGCCCATTGTTTCTCTTTTCTCTTGCTCCCTCATTTTGTTTTTGTTTGTGCGTGGGGTGTTTTGTGGTTTTTTCTTTTTTTTTTTTTTTTTTTCCCCCACCAAAAGTAACTTTCAGCACTGGACTTAATGTACAGCTACAGAACCCTGCAAATAAAGCTTAGTCTCAAAATATTTTGTGCAATACTTTCTCTTTCTCAATTATTCTATCACATAAGAATTATTTCTTGGACTGAGAACAGTGCTGGAAGTCCAGAGTCTGAGCTGCATTTGCAAGTGTGCCACTGACTTACTGAGTAATAGGAGAGAAGTCAATTTTGCTTCTGTTACTTCATTAGACATTGATAAGAATGGCTTGGTGAAATCTCCTAGAATGTATCATGTAGGATGCCACACGTGATCACAGTGAAAGCTTCTGGCTTATATTATATTATTTTATGATTTTTACTACTTCGGAAAAGTGCTTTGGAATCTCTGTATTTAACTAAGTAATTAACATTGTTTTAACAGAAAATATGATACTGAAGTTCATCGATCTCATCTAATGTCATTATCTGACATATTCAGAGTTCTGCTGACTTCTGTGTTCCTTGGAACTGTTTGCAATAACAAAATCTTGAGATATTTGACTGGTATCTTACGATCAGCTAGATGGAAACAAAAATGACTGCCAGAAGGGACTGATAAACTATTCTGGGGGATGGCTGGTGTGCAAGCATTACAGCCGTGTTTTTTACAAGGCACTGTGATGTTGTTGAATGCAGAATGCCTCCTGAACTACATTGTACCAGGGAATTTCCAGAGCTTAAACTGATCAAAATCAAGCAGACATTCAGAGGAATTTTAAGAGAACACCAGGAGTGTTGGGATGGCAGGAATAGTTAGCAATTGTCTCTTCTATTCTGTTATTTGAGTGTGATTAACATTCTGCTTAAGCATAATTAACCAACAAAAATGCAGAAAAACTTCCTATCTGCTCTTTTTGGCTCATGAGGTAAGGATATAGTGTACACCAATGCTTTTTATAAATAGGCACATATGCTATGCAGTTGTGGAAGAGTATGCTTATCTGATTAAAGACTGTGGATTACAAAACTGCTGATCAGTGTGAGGTAGCAAAATAAACTGCTATCACTAATCTCAATTTCCAGAATACAGAAACTGATTTTTAAAACCTGTGAAGGACACCATTTTTTATTTGAAATTGTGTACATTAATTAGATAATTATATGTGCAAATGCCTAATTGTCATTAGCAAATTCAATTACCCTGTCAGCATATGTAATCCTTCTAATTATACACTCAAATCAAACACATGCTTGCTAAATTGCTTAAATCTTATATCTGTCAAGACTAAAGATATATTTAAGGTAGCACCTTCCCTGTATTACAGGTCACAACTTTTACTTTGCATTAAGTTTCATTCTTTATCTCACAAGATAGATAGTGAGAAAATCCTGTTACCAGCCTTTGTTCTAATTTCTTCAAATAATGTATTGCTCTGTACTCAAAGACAATCTTTTTTCTGACCTTATCATTTGACCAAATCCTATCACAGTGTCATTTAATCTAAAAAAAAAAAAAAAAAAGAGAAAGTCATAGAAGACGACTATACTGACCAAGCATTCTCATAAAGAGACTTGATAATACTGGACATACAGAGACAAAATTCATTGCAACACAATGTATGAATGTTCATTTTGGTTGTTTATAAACATGTGAATGTCATCACTGGCCTGGCATTCCAGCATATCATGCTATTTCCAGTTGATTTTAGCTGTCAAGATGCACAGTGGAAGCTTTCCCTAAACTCATATCATTATTAGCATCATAAAAATGTATTTTTTTTTTTTTTCCCCTATTGTATAAAGCTAGTGATTTGGCTTCACTTCCCCTTTTGTCTTCACTATACATTTTCCATCTTTGTAATGGTGACTGTTCCTAAGTTTGGAGCTAAAGAACTTTTTCCTGTTCTTTCTAGTTCATTTAGCTTTTGTAACTTGCTGAAAGCTATTGGTATTCTGCATATATTGGAAATAAAGAGTGAATATACCTCTGAATCGGAGACAATTTATGCTAGTGGCTAAATTAATTATAGAATCTAATCCCTCAGGCAAAAATTTTTCCTGAACTATTTTGTTCCTGGCAGAGTATGAGGCAGGGAGGTAGAGGAGTGGAGTGTTCAGTTCTGATGCCTTTATACAGCCAAAGCTCAGCCTTACATTTCTCTGGAATGCAATACATTCCATGAAATATTTTAGCTCCTGGTTTATGCCCAATATGTAGTCTTCAGTGTATCCAGGAGAAACCACTGTTTGATCTTCAGATGAAATATGTCTTTCTGGTGAAGACTTTCATTGTGAAAAATAGCAGATCTCCTGGCCTCAGACTTCTTTGCATGACTGCAGACAATCTTTAAATATTCTGGTTTCAGGCCAGAGGTAGTTTGAATTTCTTATAAAAAACTTGTGTGGATCATGGGTCAGTCAGACTGCTGTAGTTTACCTGTACTTGTATGATTCTGTTGTTACTGCTAATATCAGTATTAGCAATGGCATTAATATTAGTATAGATGTAGCTGTAAGATCATAGAAGCAAGTTAAAAACTTACTGTTCATACTAGTTTTGGACTTAAGCTATTTAGACTTGTGTTGTTGAGCCTGAAGAGATGAGGGTTCCACTTCCAGCATCCCTCCTGGTTGGTTGATTTACAGGCAAATTGCATCCGATGGCTGTGGTGCATGGCTTTATTGCTTAAGGACCGATGGCTACAGGAACAAGTTCAGAGCCTTGAACACAGGAATGTGAATTCAAGGGAAGAAAAAGTGGCAGGAGCAGATGAAGTGTTAAGCAGCCAACTGCTAAGACCATTTTCTTTAGCCATAAAAAAGACTGGATGAATAAAAACAGCAAAATAATAGAAAAGCTCCTTCTAATTAAAATGAGCTTCAAAGATTTGTGTGAGACAAGATTGACTTTCTTCTCTATGCTGGTTTGGGCTGGGATAGAGTTAATTTTCTTCACAATACCAGTACCAGGCTATGTTTTGGATTTGTGCTGGAAACAGTGCTGATAACACAGAGATGTTTTTGTTACTGCTGAGTGGTGCTGACACAGAGTCAAGGCCTTTTCTGCTCCTCACCCCACCCCACCAGCGAGGAGGCTGGGGGGCACAATGGGAGGGACAACAGCTGAGACAGCTGACCCCGACTGACCCAAGGGATATTCCCTGCCATATGACGTCATGCTCAGCATGTAGAGTTGGGGGAAAAAGGAGGAAGGGATGGGATATTCAAAGTGATGGCATTTTGTCTCCCCAAGTAACCCTTACACATAGAATCATAGAATCATAGAATGTTTTGGGTTGGAAGGGACCCATGACGGGGCCCTGCTTTCCTGGGGATGGCTGAACACCTGCCTGTCCATGGGAAGCAGTGAATGAATTCTTTGTTTCGCTTTGCTTGTGCACATGGCTCTTGCTTTAGCTATTGAACTGTCTTTATCTCAACCCACGAGTTTTCTCACTTAAAAGTGAGTCCAATTCCCTCCCTGATCCCACCAGAGGGAGTGAGCAAGCAGCTGTATAGTGCTTAGCTGCCAGCTGAGGTACTAGATAAATTGCATCAAGAATAAGATCCTCTCCACTGCAGTGGTACACGTTGCTTTGACAGATTAAAGGGGGCAGTGCTTTGAAGAATCCAGTGTTCAAAAGTTCAAAAGGATACTCTCATACTATGAGGTATAGGACTTTTATAATATTTAATAAGCTTTACTTTGAGATACACTGCTTTTCTTGACATTATATGTATTTCAGTCTATAGAAAATAGCATTTAATAGTGGAAATAAGCAAGAAAATAAAATACAGAAACAAAAGTAAAATTGGAAGCAGCATGTTTACCTGTGGAATTTTAGGCTGAGGCAGAACTTTAGGGTTGGGCTTAGACTCTGTCACCCTACTGCTCAAAGATTTACTTTTTATATGGGGTAATTTTTTTCACCTTTTCAAGCCTGGAGATTTCTTCATAAGGCTAACAATATTTAATCTGAAATGTACTTGTTGTAGTATTTCCCAAAAAACTTTTTTATAAGAGCTGCAATGCAGTAGTCTACTGGGTTTGTTATATAATTTTAATAGGGCATAGTAGATAAACCACAATATAGTGTCAACTTAGCAATACTACCAGTACGTGGACATTCTATATAAAATTCAGCCTATTTTTTCTTACTTTTACCCGGTACCAAGCATAGGAACCATTTCTGAAAAGTGAAAGAGAAACAGATATTTTTCACATGATTGAGTGATTTTGTGGTCTTTGAAAAAATAATATAACAAACATCACATTTTGGGAATTAGCAATATAGAGGTCTATACAGGAAGAAATATTAACAGGTGTTGTTTGAAACCTCTTTATTTGGTATTCTTAAACCTAATTTTGATAAACCGCTTTCCTGTAGAACACTTTTTTCTTGGCTACAATATGGAGAGGACAGTATGAGGCAGAAATGTCAGGGTTAGTCTTTATTATTCCTTATACACTCAAGAACTCCACCATGTCCCACCTTGTTCCGCTGAGAATAATTTCACAGGATCACAGGATCACAGGATT
>JMFS01072666.1:0-27470 GCA_000699545.1 Podiceps cristatus
TTACCGTTTGGGGTTAAACCACGACAATGCTTAACTGAAGCTAGCCTGGAGTAGACAGTATTTAGCTTTTTTCCCCCCAAAGATACAATCCTAGCGCTGTGTATTTTGCCGAATAGAAGAGCTATCCACATTTAAATCAGTGCTTTAAAAGAAAATTTGTAGGAAATATTAGTTTGGGGGTGTGGGTGCTCCTTGATGTTCCTTGATTTGACTTGATATTCCTTGATTTGACTGGATTTGAGTAAACGTTTTAAGTCCTTCCAACTTACTTCCCTTCAACCTCTCAATGAATGAATTCTCTGAAGAAGTTACGTCTCCTCTCAGTTGATGCAAATCTCCCAGTCAGCATCAACACTCAGGGCTAAATTGTCCAGTGTCAGCGCAGAGGTCTTCGTATCATATGTGAAAATCACTTCTTTTTCTTTTCCATCTGAACAGGACAAGAGAGTTTAATATATGCTTTAAGAGGAACACTTCTGAAACAGTTAAACATGACTTTCTCCAATTTTCAATCCACACACTCCCTGCTACTGGTGGAGAGGATTGATTAAAAAAGAAATAGTAGTAAAATCTGCCCATGATACACATGAGTACAACAGAATTGGGAAAGCTCTTTTTTTCTAACTTTTCAAACTGTGGTACATCAAACTATGGAACTATTCAAGGATTTTTCTGAAAAAAATAATGCTTGTTTCAGCATAGGTTTTTCTCCAAGCACCCTAAAAGTCCTCGAGATTGTCAGGTGGAGGCAGAAAGTCCATGTCTACACGATTCCCAAGGTGGAGGGATGTGCTTAGAAAGCCACCAGAAAGGATAAGCCCTTTCTGTAGATGCTACTGCCTATCCATATGGGATCCCTTACAACTTCTAGAGATCCCCACATAGTCAGGAATTCCAGACTTTTGAATGAGCAAGAAAACAGAAAAGTAATTCTGGTTTTGTCTGCAAGTTTCCTGTTCTAGACTAGGCAGGGAAATGGTCTAGAGCTGACCAAATGGTCCTTCATTTGAAATGCTGTCTCTGATCATATTCTGTGCGGGACAAAATTATCTGAACTTGTTAAGCCTGAACCACTTTTACTGAGGTATCTGTTGCCTTACAAGGCAAGTGTTCTTCAGTTCTGCATGTAGTATTAGTTGTGGGTAGCTGTTGGTTCCTTTCACTAAATGCTGTCCTTGATACCAAAAAAGTAGCAAAGAAAACTAAACAAAGATGCTCCCCACACTGTAACACTTCATTTATGGAGCTGTCAGATTGCCAGCTCTAGGGAATTGCAGCAGAGCAACAGTATTTCAAAAAACTGCAATAAAACGTAAGTCAGTTCCTTACCCTTGGAACAGGCTGTCACAAAAGTGGGTTGCTGTCCAAATCCCAGAACTATCACCCGTTCAACCACACATTTTGTGTGGTATTGTCCGCTTTCATCTGTGCAGCTGAAAAAAGAAAATTATGTCATATACATTAGTTTCTGTCCATCAGTAAAGTTCAGCATCATACAGAAAAAGTACTACTTCAGCCTCACCCTGAAAGTTCCCTATATTGATTTCCTTTCCTCTATTTACCTTTCTCCTGAAACAACTAAAACTTTCTCCCATTATCAGATAATTTTTCACTGCATAGCAGATTTCACAAAGAAGAATAAAAGTTAAATAAGGTATTTTGTGGCAAAAAGCATTGCTTTGACAAATAGAAAAGTTCTGGATTTTTGCAAAATGGCAGTTAAAACTCCTAAGTATAAATGTAAACCTAATTTTAACATTTTTCAAGTAAGATGTTTCAATCTGAGGCACAATTATCTTTCATTTTGTAACTAATTTAATTTTTATTAAAAAGCTCTAAAAAACCTCAAGTCAAAATAAAACTTTCCACAGTGAGCAGAATGTTTTATCATTCATCTCAAAATTTTTTCCAACTTCTGGATTTGCTAGCAATTTAGCAACATTTTTCTTTTCCGTCCTGAACTTTCAAGCTTTTCAGATTTCATATCCCAGATAAGAGATATGAAGCACACTTTAAACTACGTTATCCAAGCTAGTCTACAGTTTTGCTCCGTGTTAAATTTTGTAGTTTTAGGACCACCTCCTGCATTTTCTTGAACCCTGAAGGAATGAAGAAATGCCTGTAAAATCACCATTTATGCACTGCACAGCCCTATGGGTAACACACCTCAATAGTAAAAGTGTCATAGTGACATATTTAGCATCTCTTTCCTTGCAAGCAGCTATGGATATTTTTGGCTTTCAGCTTGTTTCATTCAACCTTTGCAGGCTGTGTCTCCTCGCACTTCCTTTCAAATGCTTCTCTTGTGTATTTTATGATGTTAAATGTATATGGTGCCTTTGTTAATGACACTTGGGAGACTGCATGTAATGGTAGTTCATGGTTCTGTTTGTGGTTCCCATGTAGAATCATAGAATATCTCAAGTTGGAAGGGACCTATAAGGATCGAATCCAACTCCCTGCTCCTTCCAGGACTACCTAGAACTAAATCATATGACCAAGAGCTTCGTCCAGATGCTCCTTGAACTCTGACAGGTTTGGTGCCTTGACCACTTCCCTGGGGAGTGTGTTTCAGTGACTGACCACCCTCTCAGTGAAGATCTTAGAAAAATACATCTTAGAAAATACAGATGCTCCAGGTGTTGCCTATTTGCAAATTTCCCAGTTTATCTTCTTTTGTCTCTCTGATAGGCCTTACTCCTGCTGATGACTTTCTTTGTATTTGAGTAAATCTGTAGAATCTCTAATTTGACTACACCAAACCAGATGAGACAACTCAGTATTTCATGTGTTGCTGCCCTTAGACTTATGCAGAACATTGTTTACCTCTGCAGCTTTATGACAGATTCTGCATGCTCTGGGACTTCACTAAGCAATGGATGAGAGTAACACTTCTGTGTTTGTAAGGAGGCCTCAGGAAGGCTGTCATTTCCAATGGCAGCGTGTTGGAGGCTTTTGTCCATAATTGCTCTTACCTGGAAGAGAGAATGTTCTTGTGGAAGGTGAATTTCCGATACAGGAACTGCTTCTTGTGGAGATATTGAAAGGAATGCCCATCATCTAGGTAGAGCTCACCTATTGCACAGGCCTGTGAAACACACCAGATGGAGTACAAATTAACAGCAGCTTCTAGTGACGGACAATGAAACTAAAAATGTTTCACTATCTGTTTTGCTTCATAGTGAAGCGCGTGCGTTTATTTTTCTTTAGTGACTTGTATCCCCGAAGGCTCAGGGACTCCAGCTCTGAGAGTGCTTAAAGACTTGGACATCCTCGTTTTGTAAATTGATGTGGGTGACAGGTGTCACCTCATTTATTAGAAAAGACAGTGGTGGGAAGTTCTGTCTCTGTGTCCAAGAGGGTCTGTGGCCTGCTCATTCTTGCTCCTTCCTCCAAGAGACTAGAGGAGGGCTGAGAACGGTCAGAAAAATGTTCTGCCTCTGCTATACACAGTCTCACTTTGAGGGAACAGTGGCAGGGAGGTGGGAGCCCCCCCAAACAGAAGTGGAGGAGAGCCACTGGGCATACAGATGCAGATACCATTGTGCTAATCGACCAGGCAGCAAGGATCTAAAAAGGTCAGATGGAGTAATAGACAACTTTGTAAAGGGAACATCATCTCGGTACCTCTGTGTCCAGGGCCACGTGGAGGTCATAAGAAATATCTATCATCCATTCAGTGGATTTTCCAGCTGTGGTCTTCAGAGGTATCACAGTGCCCCCCCGCTGGAATACAGGAATCTGCAAAAAACAAAGCCAGCGTAGAAAGGTTCATATACTCTGATCATACTTGGAACAGGGATAACTGAAGCTTGCTCTTAAAGCTCGGAAATGAACTTTTACCACAAGTACCTGAACAAAACTATTCAACTAACAACGGGAAAAGTAGTAATCTTCGTGTATGTATACAAGCAAAGTATCTTTGCTTGGAGAAGTCACCCTTACATCAATCTCACTTTTCTCTACCACCAGGACACATTAGTGTTCCATCTAACAACAAAGGAAATGGGACTTTTCTTCTTTACAAAAGCTAGTTTAGATTAAATTCCTACAAAGAAACTGAAATGTCACTTTTCTGATTTTGAATGTTGACAAAACAAAAGCCTATTTTTTTCTTCTGCTCAATTGAAGTAGTATTTTAAAACAAAAACATACATTCTCCAGTGTTACTGGGATCTTCAGGGTGCCTGGATATTCCATGCGTTTAAGTTTTCTGAAATCATACCAAATCTAGGAAAAATGAAAAAAGAATGAGCATCACATATATGACAAGATCTGTGCCCTCTGCAGATACAGCTACTCTTCTGCTTAACCTTACTGTCACTATTCCTAACAACCTATTTGATGTGCAAGAAATGGCATTTATATTTTAAATCAAATGACCTTCTGAATGGAAAGAATAAATTCCCATTCCTGAAGCACAAAAATAAGCTGATCTTTTTTCAGTTTGCTTAACATCTTGTATGTCTTAAAACATCTGGGTATGCAAAACAATGAAATATTTTTTTAATCTAGAAATCCTGAGTCCCAGAATAAGCATATTCATATTGAAAATTAACAAAGTTGTTAATAATAGGTCACAAAAAAGAGCTACATCTGAAACTTTCCATACACCACATCTGCCAGCAGGTTTAATTGCTTTAAGTGTGCCAGGCAGTCAATTCCCACACAGATCTTGATAAAAATATTTTGTTAAACTTGTTTGGAGAGCCTAGTCTGTTTTTCTCCTTATATTGAGAAGAATTCTAAGTGTCCTCAGCTGCATTAGTGGAGTCACAAGGCTCTGCATGGTCTCATACACTCCTCTTTGCTGTTGTCTTTCCTCTCATTCCTCTCTAGAGTTTCAGGCTTTCCCTTAGGAACTATTTTCCTCAAATTCTTTCCCTTCCTCCACCTCTTAGCAGCTGCAGCCAAACGCTCTTTGCAGGAGTGGATCACAGTGCCATCCTGTGCATAAATAACTTCACTTCAGAGAGGAACTGATCTCAGTACATGTCAAAGTCTTTGCTAGACATGTCCCAGGCTACTAAGGCTTGTTTTCCTTGTAATAATTTTCCCCCACCACAGCTTCCCTCTGATTTCCTTATGACCTTTCTTCAAAGATCCCGTTTCTTCCACGTAAAAGGGAGGATTAACCCAAAGAGAAATATATGAAAAAAGGGAACTGACAATTTAGTGATTTTTGATGTTCTATGAGAAGCAGCAAGCCTTGGGGGGCGGGGGGGGGGGGGGGGGGGGGGGGGGGGGGGGGGGGTATGTAAATTATAGGAGATCTGAGATTTGTGCAGCAGCTCTTGGAAAAGCAAGAAAGTACATTTATTGGGAGCCAAGCACGTGAGGTATCAAGATGGAAGAAAGGTTCAGAGTGGCACAGAATGGCCAGCCAGCACTTGGCACAGCAGCAGTGCTCAGCAGTTACAAGATGGGGAGCTGGAAGGCTGCTGTATAAAATACTTTTTTGGGCTGAACAGCTGAGCAGCTTCATTTTCACCCTTACCTCCTCTGGCCCTGGAAGCAGAACACTCACTGCCTTGGCCTCTTGCTCTGTGACTGGATGCACCAACAAAGCATTTCCTGGAGAAAAACATGAACATGGTTGTGGTCCTCAAGGCTGCATTTCACTGGAGCAGAAGCTGTGTGCTCTGGGGTTGTCAGCCTCCCATAGCCATTTCAGTGGCTTGCTCAGGCACACCGCGTGTTTAGGTTCACTTTCTACTGGAAAAAAAAGGCAGCTGATGGCTGCTTGGGTCTTGTTCTGTTATAGCACTGGGATGCTATGGTCCCTCATAGTCTAAGGGATGACTGCCTGTTTGCTTTTTGGTTCAACAAAAAAATACGCTTTTCTAACCAAAAGAGTGGAAGACAGGAATGTCCTTGGAAAAAAAAAATCTGCTTAAGCTTATTGCCCTGGGGATAGTTGTTCTTTACTCCTAAAAAATTTACATTAATGTATATAGACTCTACAATTTGATAAACTTCTTCCCTCGTTGCCCACTGGTGATGCAAGCTGAACTCCCAGAGTTCTCAAAAATGCTCTGCTTCACCACACTTAGCTTTGCTGCCACATCCTGCCTACCTTGGTCAAACTTTTGCATGATATCCCTTCATTTGAAAGCCATTAGTGGGGCACTCTTGAGCCCAGAGGTAGCAAAAAAAATAATGAAATGCAACATCCCCTTCCCATTCTCTTCCTGTATAAGCTGAATGTGCTTTACACAAACACAAACTCTTAAGCTTTATCTCTGAGAAAACTGATTTAGCAGTCAGTCATATGAGTAAAAAATGATCAGCTTTGGATGGTAGTCATTTGCTATTGTCATTTCTGAGGCAGACTGTGGTCTTAGCTGCTACAGTGAACTTCCACGTTTCAGGTCAAAACTGACCATGTTTTTTCAAACTGACTAGTGAGACTGAATGAAGTTTTTGCATCTCATAGGACTCCCATTTTCAAAGTGACGTTAAAACTGGGTCCCTTTAAGAGCTCTTAAGTTCTATATTCAGTTACAATATAATTTTTAGAAGTCTTGGGCAGAGTTTTCATGTTTTCTTTTTGTTATGCAACAGTCTATCACCTCAAAAATATTTAACTCAGATTCCAGAGAATGAGAAGACACCTGCTTACCCAGCATGTACTCATTTTCCACACCAAAAGTTTCTGTTTTCTCTGGAAACTCTATCCAGAGAGGCCTGTAAAGACAGTGGGATTCAGTTAGTTTCTCCTCTCTCACCGGCCTGTTCAAGGCCTTCTGGCATTTTCAGGCTCCATTTTTCCCTCTCTTTCCAAGGTACAGCTATGAATAACTGTAGATAGGGCACGGTCCTCTTCTGTGCCTTAAAGTACCCCTTTTGAGTTTGCAGTACAACATGGGTTAAGACACTCCAATATACCTACGGTTTGGCCTCCTGCAGCCTCACTTTCTTTCCTCCTGCCTTCTTCCTTACAAACTTGCACTACATATACCTTCCTTCTAGGAAAGGAGAGATGGATGAGCCTTTCTGTCACAGTCTGCCAGCGATGCTGACACTTGATGAGCTAGTCCCGGCAGCGCAGCCCTTCCTGTTCTCAGCTCGAATACTCAATACTGCTTTTATAGCTTGTCTCCTCCTGGTCATGACTGAAAACCAGCACCAGAAGTTCATTTCCGGGGTGTCTTTCTCAAAAAAGGGCAGTGCAGTAACCATCTGGCTACAGAAAAGTTGTCATATATTTAAAGTTTGAGAGATTATGACAGTAATAGCTCATTCAGAGACAGGGTCTGGGTTTCCTTACACAAACAGCCTGCTCAGTCATAGGCATCCACTTGTTCACTGCAGCCTGCTTCCTAATGAGACACATTTTCCACTCTGCTCATTTCAGTACGAAAAATGCCATGCTTCCTCTCTAATTCTGTACCTACTGAAGCAAATTTAACATAATCGAAGTTTTATTTAATATTGTGGGTGGCGTACCTGTCAACATAAGCTTTATTTCAAGAAAGACAGAAACCTGCTGTCTGTCTCAGTGCATACAAGAGGAGCATCTACGCCTATACATGTGCAGACAGATGCTCACTCTATGTCTGTAATGCAAATCTTTTTCAAAACTCAAACCACACAACCCTTGCCTTTATGTTTTTAAAACTTGGGAGATGTACTGTATTTGCATAACCATACGTAAAGGTAAATGTGGTGCAAAAGGACAATTCTAGGGCAACCTCAAAGAAACAGTAATACCAGGGAGATTAATGACGTTAATCTCTTGCTGAAAGGATTGTTGCATACAGTTCCACTGAGACACTTTCTTAAAGGTTAGAGAGCAGCAGAACAAAAGTTTATTTTCTAACTTTATTTCTGTTCTAGATTATTAGATTCTCTACTAAAAGAAAAATTTTAAGAAATACTGCAGAGATATATGATTACATTATCAACATGAAATAAGCTTTTATAACAGTAACAATTCATGAGGGGCAAAATGGCCTTTATGCTTTTAGGTCAGCAAATTCAGAGTGCACTGACCACTGTTTTAAGTGTGGGTTGGAATACCACATAATGGTCTCTATCATGACGAGAAGTTTGGAGTCCACAGTACTTTAAAAACATGTTTAAAGATTGTGCAGTGTTTATTGAATGTGTTCAAGGCATCATTTGGAAAAAAACCCAAACATAATTTCCTTCTGAGAATCCTACCAAAGCTTGCAGAATGCATAAAAATAGAATTTAGTAATTTTTATGTGGTTTCTCTTTTTTAGTATTTAAATAAGTGATCACAAAAGTAAGAGAGAGTAATTTAACTTCCCTCTTTCAAGTAACTTCCTGCAGATAATCACTAAACCTCCTGATTTGTGCTCTTACCTCATAACCGGTTCAGCCGCTGTGTGTGCCCGATAGAACAGTGTGTATAAGTATGGCAGGAGGACGTAGCGCTCTCTAATGGCTTCCCTGATGATCTGGGTGTTCTTCTTCCCAAAGAGCCACGGTTCTCGCCGTTTGCTCTCCATGTTAGAGTGACCTCTGAAGAAGGGCTGGTAGGCTCCAGCCTGATACCAACGAACAAGTAATTCTGGTTCTGGATCTCCAATAAACCCTCCCACATCAGCTAGATATTGCACGGACAAATAAAAATACACATTTTTGGAAATTATTCTGAAAAATATTAAGTTTTCCTCTAACAAACATTCCAAGTATACAAATCCAAGCACTTCACAGTGTGCTTGCAGTTCTGCTGTTGGGCAGCTGCTTGTCCAAATAAGAGTGGAAAACTGGTGTAACAAGTTATACTTTAATAAAAATCTCAAAGAGCTTTTGGAGGCTGAGTGCCTTCCCCAGTGAGAGAGGACTGCCACAGTGATGCTACGGAACACCACTTGAGGACAGCTGATCCAGATGGGATGCAAACACTACATAAGAGTTAGGGCAGAAAGGATGGTGAGCGCCAGATCATTGGCTTCTGAAACCAAACTAACCCGTGAAACTGCCTGGAAATGGACTGGACTGTTGAGCTTTCCACCATCTGTGCTGAAATCTATCTTGGGATACAAGCTTGGTGGCACCAGTGATTTATCCATAGTGAGCAACTCCAGCTAAACACCTTACCTCCACAGAATGAAATCCCTGCCATGCTGATGGTGAGAAGCATTGGAATGGATATTTTCAAGTAAGCCCACTCTGCTGTGTTGTCTCCAGTCCACACTGCCCCTGGAAATACCCAGTTTCAGCATTACACAGGAAAGTAACTGCTTGCAGTTAAGGAAAGAAGACGAGAATGGTTATGAACTACTGGTGAACTGCTGTTCATTGCAACTTTTTTCCTTTATACACGCATGCTCCTGAAATATGCAATAAAAGCAGGTAGTAATTTGTCACAGGACACGGGTTGTTATTCTGCCTTTAACTCGTACACACTTTGCCAGCCTCTCTGGATTCTTGTAATCACTTGCACTCTTATGAGCTCACCATGTCAGTATTTCTAAGATAGTCTCTGTCCTCTCTAGACTTAACTACTACACACCAAACTTAACAGAACAAAGCATCATGGAAGGCATTCAGCTAGTCCTTACTTACCGTACCTCTGTGATCCAGCGAAGAAAGATCGTGTGAGGACAAATGGTCTCTCTTTTCCCGAAGAACGTCTGATGAGTCCTTCTGCAGTTGCCATTTGCTGAAAATCATGAATATAAAAGACAGGAAGACAAACTCTATAATGAGGATATTTGCTACACTGCCTTTTTAGCCTGTCCAAGGCAGGGAAATTAAGAAATCTGTACCCACAAATAATACCTATTATTAAAGCAATACTTTCTTACTAGAACATACTTGACAAAAAAAAAAAAAAAAGAATATTGTGTAGTCACAGCCAATGTCATTTACGTTGTTATGACAGAAAGGCACAGATGTTGTCATGTTTTCTTGTGACCAATCACAGAGTTTATTTCAAATACAGCAATATCCAGCACAGCAGAGTTTCAGTCCTTGATGGAGGTTACAGAATGCCTACTACTGTGTAAATTACCACATTAGACATATTCCATGAGAAAAACTGGTGGTTTGTGTCTCCAGATACTCTACCTGGTAGAATCCGTAGAGGTTGTGTACTTCCCGATGCTCCCAGTTGTTGTAGTGCACAGCATCTTTCTGCATTGTTAGTTCTGCCCCTTTGAAGACTGAAGGCTCATTCATGTCGTTCCATACAAAGAGGATATTAGTGGATCCCTGTGACACAGGGTTGCAATTAGGACATAACACAGCCATTGCTGTGACTTAGTGTGTTTATCTCTAGTGGGGGTCAGACCAGTCTGAGGTATGAGTAGAAACAGCAGCAGCAAAGCAAGACATGGTAATTATATTCCTGTGGTCACTTGAAAGCTGCCAGTCATTCATGTCATCTCTCTGGTGACTCTTCTGGTCAGGGTGGCAGCCTGCAAGCGCACTTGATTTTTGCAATTCTTACAAAACCCAGTAGGTACTTGCTATTCCTGCCTTCTGGAGAGGGAAAAGAGGCAGGGAAAAGAGAAGTATTAAATACCCATGAGAAAAGAATTGGAGAAGGCCAGAAAAGAAATACTGGAGAGGAAAAGCAGTGTGGGAAAAGTCTACTATGCATGTCTACTAGGGGAGAGGTTTCAACAACCCTGCTGCAAAGCAGAAATTCGGGGGGCAGAACTGGAGGTGTCCAGCAGTGTTCACCCAGACACTTTCAGCAGTAGGCAGGAGTGCAGGAAGGAAGGTCAAGGTGAAGTGACCATGAGCTATGAGAGCACACTCTCACATCACACGTAGTGTTCTGTCATGGGAGTAAAAGCTGCAATTGCAGCAGCTGTCTTACATTATGGGTTGCTAAAATGCCTGCAGTTTGTCCATCCTACTGGTGCAACTAAGTGAGCAGGTTCACTGGTGGCATATGGGTTCCAACTTTCTTAGTCATAGACAAGTTCACAGAGAAAATCCTTCTGTGGTACTTCAGCTTATCAAGATACCTTTCTCTACATTATGATAATACAGCTACAAAAGCCACCAACTCGCTTAGCCAGTAGTTTATCTTCTGTCTTTTTCCCATTTTCAGGCTTTCTGGGATATGCAGATCAGAGGAAACAAATACACACCTTGTATGTTTTGAAGGCAAATTGATCTGCATACCATTTTCGCACTTCGGGATTGGTGAAATCCAGGTAACAAGAGGAACCTGTGATGTGTGAGATTCCAATTATCTACCTGATTTTAACAGCAGGTATGCATTGTTTTTGCACCTAAATACAGCAGCTTAAAGCTAAGATGCTTTCCACAATGGTCAGCAATAATGTAGTCTCTATTGTTTCTGACACAAAAGCTCAAAATCAAATTCCAGGCTGACTTGAAACTCGGTACACCCCTTGCCAGATTCTGGAGGTCTGAAGTTCAGCACCATTTAAGGATGACTGCTAGCAGTCTGAAATATGTTCAGATGTGAATAGGAAGCCAGAGAGAGACAGTATCCCTGGTATTTTGAGCTCAAACAGGAAAGTGTCGCTGAGAAGCTGAATAACTACACCCTGCCACGCTACTAGAAGTTGTAATATGTCCTTCATTTTTCCCGTATCCATTCTTTGCCAGGATTGTGAGCTTTCTGTCTATGAAGAAGGGGGACAATCTCCTTTGCCTCCCTGCAATGAGATCTCCTCCTGAAAAATAATGTGTCAAATCACTGTATTATGATTGAATCAAAGTCTTCAGTACCAAGGTTCACTTAATTTCATCCAGCCTATGTAAACTGTGCTCACTGCAACAGACCAGACTGCATTTCTGTTACCCAAGACAAGTTGGGAAGAGGGATGGCTGTTTTGATCAGCAAATCCAACTTTTTTAGTTCTAGGCACTGGGACTATCTGCAGATCCAACAGATGTAACAGGAAGTTGTACAACTGAGGCAATTAGAACATGAATGTACCAAAGAAACCACAACATTTTTTGAAATTATGGACATTTACAAGAAATGCAAAGAATGTAAAAATTTAAATCTACTTCCATGGTTCCCAATTAAACTATTCTGCAAAATTTTTAAAATAAACAGCCTGAAATGTAGAGACAGGGTGTTTTTTTACCTGGCCAACAGATGCCTTCAAAATCTTGCCCATTTCTGTCTTTCACAAAATATCCCTTGTCTTTTGCCTGTGAATACAGGGTATACATGGGATCAACCTTAATGTGGGGATCTACAATGACGACAAGCTGCCAGGATAAGAAAAGAAAATGCATCATTAACATCAACTGTACTAAATAAAACAGTAATAGTTCACTTTTGATAAAAGGCTGATAATTATTTCACTTCAGTTAAAGAAGGTGGCTGTGTCACTAATTTTGGAAAGCAGTTACCAGTTCTTGTATATACTGTGCTAGATTTATGTGTAATAGCTGAACTTAGAGGAGGGCATGAATTCCTGCTCACCCTTCTGAAATAAGGGCCAAAACCCATTGTTTCAGATAAAACCAAGTACCCCAACCCCTAAAACCACTATATTCAATTCACTGCTGTATTCTGCGAATGGGAAAATACCTGACTTCCATGTTCATGTCCCTGCTTAAAATCATTTGCCTTAAGTTATTCTCCTGGTTTTGGCCTGGATAGAGATAATTTTCTTCCCAGTAACTGGTATAGTGCTGTGTTTTGGATTTAGGATGAGAATAATGTGGTAACACACTGATGGTTTTAGTAGTTGCTAAGTAGTGCTTACACTGAGTCAAGGACTTTTCAGCTTCCATGCTCTGCCAGTGAGGAGGCGCACAAGAGGCTGGGAGGGAGCATAGCCCAGACCAGCCAAAGGGTTATTCCATACCATATGACGTCATGCTCAGTATATAAACTGGGGGAGTTGGCCAGGGCGGGGGGATCGCTGCTTGGGGACGGGCTGGCCATCAGTCAGTGGGTGGTGAGCAATTGCATTGTGCATCACTTGTTTTGTATATTCTTTTATCATTGTCATCATCATTATTATTCTTTCTTCCCTTGCTATCCTATTAAACTGTCTTTATCTCAACCCATGAGCTTTTTTTTTCCCCGATTCACTCCCCCATCTCACTGGGAGGGGAGGGGTGAATGAGTGGCCGTTAACGTGGGGTTAAACCACAACAGTCCTTGTCGGAGATTGTTTTGCAAATGAGTCCTGTTGTCTGACTCAATTCTTCCTGTCCCATGTCACCAGAAGACCAGCTTTTCAAGGCCGGGGATAGCATTCCGGGTGGTGGCATGGGGCACGGGATATGCTTCCATCCATCCAGTGGTTTCTTCCACCACTGTAAGCACATGGCACTTGCCTTGGCAGGTTTGTGGGAGTGTGATATAATTAATCTGCCAGGCCTCCCCATACTTATATTTCGGCCATCGTCCTCCATACCAGAGAGGCTTTTGGCTTGCCTGACTGTAGCACGTCTCACATTCATGGATAACCTGTGCAATAGTGTAGTGTCCATAGTTCAACCATCAATCACAAGCCCATTTTTATGTTGCATCTCTTCCTTTGTGGCCTGAGGTGTCATGGGCCCACAGAGCTAGGAATAATTCACCCTTACATTGCCAGTCCAGATCCACCTGCGCCACTTCAATCTTAGCAGCTTGATCCACCTGATGGTTGTTTTGACATTCTTCAGTGGCCTGACTCTTGGGTACAGGAGCATCTACATGACCTACTTTTACAACCAGGTTCTCTACCCAGGCAGCAATATCTTGCCACAATTTGGCAGCCCAGATGGGTTTGCCTCTGCACTGCCAGTTGCTCTGCTTCCATTGCTGCAACCACCCCTACAGGGCATTTGCCACCATCCATGGGTCAGTACAGAGATAAGAGCACTGGCCGCTTTTCTCACTCAGTGATATATAAAGCCAACTGGATGGCTTTAACCTCTGCAAGCTGACTCGATTCACCTTCTCCTTCGGCAGTTTCTGCAACTTGTCATATAGGACTCCATACAGCAGCCCTCCACCTCCGATGCTTTCCCACAATACGACAGGACCCATCACTGAACAGGGCACATTGCTTCTCATTTTCCAGTAGTTTATTATATGGTGGGGCCTCTTCAGCAGGTGTCACTTCCTTCTCTGACAATATTCTGAAATCTTTATCTTCTGGCCAGTCCACGATCACTTCCAGGATTGCTGGGCAACTGGGGTTTCCTATTCGAGCCCGCTGTGTGATCAGTGTGACCCACTTACTCCATGTAGCATGCATGATGTGTAGAGGGGACCCTCCCTTTGAACATCCAGCCAAGCACCGGTAGTCGGGTGCCAGGAAGAGCTGCGCTTCAGTACTAACCACTTCTGAAGCAGCCTGAGCCCCTTCATATGCTGCCAGTATCTCTTTTTCAGTTGGAGCATAGTGGGCCTCAGATTCTCTGTATCCCCAACTCCAAAACTCTAAGCACCTCAAGTCTCCCCTGGTGCTTTTTGCCAGAGGCGCTCTAGGTAGGGCCATTCTTCCCAGCAGTGTAGAGCACATTTTTTACACCTTGTCTCACCTGGACTGGCGCTAGCGCTACTGCATGAACTATCTCCCATTTAATTTGTTCAATAGCTTGTCATTGCTCAGGGTCCCATTTGAAATCGTTCTTCTTCCGGGGCACTTGATGGAGAGGGCTGACAATCAGACTGTAATTTGGAATATGCATTATCCAGAAACCCACAATGCTTACGACTCAACAACTAAAACCATCAGTGCATTATCAAGATCATTCTCATCCTAAATCCAAACCACAGCACTATACAAGCTACGAGGAAGAAAATTAACTCTATTCCAGTCGAATCCAGGACAGACATTTAAATATATCTTAGTTTGTATAGCATACAACAGCAACAGAAGTTTCTAATTTTTTTAAACATCCATATACTCTATTTTGCAGTTACTTTCTGTGGCCACTAACTGCCTCATTGTAAAGCTGAGAAAGTACTATAGCTCCAACTAAGGGATTATGAAACTTGAATGCTATTTCAACAGTCTCTCTTTCATTGACTTTGGCAAAGATCAAGCATTAAACAATTCGACAACTTTTAGATATTAACTGTGTACATTTTAATACCTCTGTAATTCCAAAGAAAATATTTTAGCTGTAGAAACAGAAATAAAGACTAAATAAGCTAACAGATTGCACATCATACCAGGACTTCACCAGAAGGAAAAACCTTTAGTTTACGGTAAGTAATCATATCAACATAAAGGACAAATCCCACTTACTATAAGCAGAAAATAAAAAGTATTATCAATACAAAGAAAAGCTGAAGCAAGGATAGCAACTACCAATGGTGAAAGCTCATGTTAAATAGAAACATTTTCTGCTGTGCCCATCAAGGATAGCACTGTGCTGCTTCTGTAAGATGGAGCTTCAGATGGGTCAAACTTAGCCTGATGGTCAGGGTACAGAACAAACTACAAAATAATAAAACCACATGAGAAGCTGAATTAAACAACATAACTAATGTGCTGGAAGCATCACCAGGCCATAACACAGTCTAATTTACTTTGTTGTAGTTAAACTGTTTCCAGTTTCTCAAATACCTTGGTTAAAGCTAGACTGGGTAGCTTCACACTACAAAGAAATATTTTCTTTCTTCCTGCTGTATTATTTACCTTGCGTTTTTTCTTCCTGAGTTGTTCTTGCATCTTTCTGGGGTTCTGGAATTTCTTTTTGTCCCAAGTAAAATACCTCTTGCCATCTGTGTGCTCTATGTCCAGCCATATCACATCATAAGGAATGTCATGTTCATCAAAGCCAGCATCTACCACCTTGACATCTTGCTCATCCTCATAATTCCACCGGCACTGATGGTAGCCCAGAGAAAAAAGGGGGGGTAGGGCTTGAGTGCCTAGGAAGAGTATATGAATGAAGATAACACTGTTAATGCCCTCCAGGATTTTATCTAGAGACTCTAGAAAAGTTAACATGATTAATATGTATCTGTCTGGAGCTAGGGAATGCTGGCCTAAATTGAGTCTAGAGCATGTTCTTCATACCAAAGTGGCTGAACTCTTGAAATAAAAAACATTACAACAAGCTCAACAGCAGAGGCCTGTTATTTTAGATATTAACTGTGTACATTTTAATACCTCTATAATTCCAAGGAAAATATTTTGGCTGTAAAAGCAGAAATAAAGACTAAGCTAATAGACTGCACATGATATTCTAGATTAGCTTAACTGTCATTAATGCAAAGAATTAGATAGATTTTAATCAGTAGAATGCAATTCCTGTGACTGCTTGAACCTGAGTAGTGTAAACTGACGTAGTACAAGGAGAACCATGGAGTTACAATTGTTACGAATTTTTAAAATTAGAAAACATGTAGGTATGTATGTGTATGGCAAAAGGGAGCTGCAAAACTTTCCTGAGCGTGCACTTCTGCTTGGCAAGATCCTCTTGCGATCTGGCTCCCTTCCTATTCCTGTTCAGCTGAACCACATTCTCTCCATTACATCTGTGCAGCAAACAATCATTGCTAACACACTGAAGAACTACCAGGGATGCTTCTGTGCTTTTAATTCTCTTTAGTACATAAAGAATTTTGCTTTCATAAAATATTAGTCCTTTTGTCTCCATTTTTTGTCTCTTCCTGAGCCTCTTGCTTCTTTCCTTTCTCATACCTGCATGTCATCTCTGCTCCCTTCCCTAATGGACACACTGGACAGGTACCTGTCTTCTTTCTCTACTCTCCAGGACACAGTACTCTCTAACTTCGGTCTTTTCTCATTATAAGGCAGCCCGTCTTGATGGTGACTGGCAGTTCTAGCCCCCTGTGTCTCCTCTTCATCTAAGAGAGCAGTTTCAGATAGCAGTAACTATGCAGGCTTCTCAATTAGGAACAAGTCTGACCAGCTGCAGATGCTAGGGGAAGCAAGAATGGAGGCCGGTCTTCACAAAGAGCCAGCCTTTGCTCTACAAAGTGCAGTTTGGGAACACCTGGCCTCCTGCGCACAATGGGCTGGGCAAATATTAACCCACTGTTGGGTACTGCACGTTCCTCAGAGACTCTCTCAGGTAAATGTGCCATACTGACTCCAATTATGTGAGTTAGTACCTGTCAGTTGCGCAAACTGCTTGAAGATATCGAATGCAGTGGGCCCCATCAGCAGATCAATGATCCCACTTTCTGACATCCAGCGCACATCAGTTAGAGGCACCGCTCTCTGCTTAGCAGTCTCTGCAGCAGCTCTGGATGGCATGTGCTTTGAAGGAAACCAAGGTAAAAGTGAGTATCTTTCTCTATCAAACTTTTGTTCAATGAAGGAACAAGGATGGAAACCCACAAAATCCATTAACACATACCTGGCAGGTATTAGGAATACACACTAAACGTTCCTTATATATCCTTCACAAACCCTTTCCCTTGCATACTGCTTATACAAAATAGATTAATAGTTAATGATGAAAAATGGGTAATGAGGGACAGAAGTAATTAAAGCTTTTCTGTAATTAGAGACTGTGCATTTTCTGTAGGATCTTTGAGTAATAATCATAAGTAATAAAGAGAATTAATTATTTTAACCATTTAATGAAGTGCTGGAATTAAGCAAGATTTTTTTTCCTTCACTCTTCCAATTTTAACAGAATTCATGTTTGTGTTTCAAAGAGTTGAGTGAGTTCATATCCTGAACATTTTATGTTTCTTGAGGGTCAATTACATCCTACAGAAGAATGAGCCTGCTATGCAGAAATGTGTGGCAATTCCAAGACTTTTAAAAGTCAGAAAGATTCCTCAAATCCAAGAGATTGTCAGGATTTTTATCCACCCTTTTTTCTGCCTGCTACATCCACCTATGTGGATTTTTTCTGCTCCAACATTATGTATTTTCTCTCTACCTTCTCCTGTAGACCTGTTAAGATACGAGTTCTAGAACTTGACTCTTGAAAGGAGTCGTCATCTTGTTCTTTTCAGTGGTTTAATACAAGAAATTTAGCAGTAGGAGGACGGGAGGAAGAAACTGACAATTCTTCATTAGGGAGCAAAAGATAAATCTCCAATAATGTTGTTATGTTCCCGTTGGTCCTACCCTGGAGTGTTTTCTTTCATTATTAAATTCTGAGGAAAGCGAGCGACTCTCACCTCAGCTACCGCTTTTGTACTAATATCCACCAGTGTTTCTGAAGAGTTCAGCCAGAAGATCCCTGAAGTTCTGCTAGGCTTGTGTGCTAAAAGAAGGGGCACTGAACCATAAATGCCTATTTTGTCGTGTATCTTGTGGCCGAAGATATCCAAATTATAAAGCCGGTAGGCATCACCATCACTAGGATAAACAGACAGATGTGTTTATTATATGTAAGCATCCTGCACTGGGCCAATTTTAACTCTATTGCTATTCCACTAAACTTTGTGAACATGCTGTATTATGGTCTTTCATTTAGCATCCAGAGCTGAAATATGGACAACCTAGATCACTGCTTCTTTGCTTTGGTCCTAGCTATCTGAATCAAACAACATTTTTTGCTGCCAGTGAGACGACTGTTCATTTGCTCAAAGTCCTAAAATATGAATTCTGAACTCTCCCATCCTCCCATGGAATTGCTCTTTTAAGAGTTCTGCTTAAACATGACCAAGCATGCAATTGAGAAAAAAACCTGCATGGAAAACTGAGAAAGAACAGAAGGGATCATTCATGAAATTACAGAGTGGAAAGGAAAAGCAGAACAACTTAGTCCATGTGGACAGGGGCTATGAGTCAGTTTGCTGTATCATTAAACTAACATATACAGTATGTAATATACATATCTCAAGCTGTTGTCTGCATTAACTTATAAAGACAAATTAAATTATTGCATTAAATTATTAAGACAAAATATTCTACAAAACGGATACTGCTTTCACTACCAATCTGCCATTTTTACCTGGTGTTTTTGAGAAGAAGCGCTTCTGTGTGCTGTGGTATTCCATAAACATGGTCAAATCCATGTAAAGAGAAGTCCACGCCTACAGAACTAGGACCTGTGGGAATAACATTAAAAGAAAGACCACAGAGTTCCATTCTTAGGGTTAGCTGAAAGCAACAGAGCAACTAAAAAAAATATAAAATAGCAGGTTTTAATAATTAGCTGTTTCATACTTGCTTTCAACTTCACTTTCATTATTACTTCTATACTATAATGTTTTAAACAGATTTTGTTGTATTTATTCTGATTTTGATCTGTTTAAGAAGATAAAATAAAGGACTTTAATAGAAAAAAACCCGTGTAATAGTGGGTCACTTGTTTATTCTGTAGTGAAACTGCTTAAAAATATCTCCTGTTTCTATCCCAGTACCTAGAGGCCAAGCTTTGCAGCACAGTGGTAGAGCAGAGTGGACTTTAGAGTCAGAGTTGTCTGTTTTCTACTGCTCTTCTCTTCAGCCTCAGCCAGAGGAGCAGCATGCACAAGAGCCTTTGCCAGTGATATCATCTCGTCACATTACTGAATCCAGAGCAATTTTTGGCAGGTGACCAGAGATCCTGTAGACTGACAAGCAGTGGCTTCAGGATCAGAACCCAACCAGATGGACTTTATTCCTCCAACACAGAGAAACAGAAAAACATGATGCTGGCCTAATACATCAGATACAGCATGAACAAGAAAGGCAATGGCCTCCTGCCCCTCTGTGTCTTGACTGAACTGAAACTTTCAGACTTCCCTCTCCCTGCTGCAGCTGCTGAGTAGTGCTGGTTGCTATAAAAGTCTGCATGATAGTGGTACTGGACAAAGCTAACCAACTCAATTAATGTAGAATGTAACTGGATAGACAGCAGATGGTCATAAATTTTGGTAATTAATAATTTAAGTTGTATTAGAGCTACTGACCTACACATTTCTATAATCTCCTTCTTATCCCTTAAGACTGCCCAGTATTTCCTTTTATAGTCCTCCACTTAGAGTTTCTCTGTGACAATTATTAATGCTTAGATATCATGATTTCTGATGTTGTCAGAATAAACTGTAAGTGAAAGCAATGTTATGTGCTGATACTAAAAAAGAAAAAAAAATAAAAAGGAAATAATGCATTATATACCAGTCAGCCAATGCAGACAGGGTTACGCTGGGTCAGAAACAGCACACAGTGAGCTGACTAAATGGGTCACATTTAATGTGCGCCCTCCTGAACAGCAACCTAATGAATATTCCCAGTACTTCTGCCAAATTTGTTACTCATCACTGATATCTGATAGGCAAGTTAAAAGAAGGAGCAAGTGAGACACTGATAAACATTAAGCAGATAAACAGAAAGCAGACAGAAATATGAATGAACACTAGACTGAGACTTACCATGAGCTTTGATGTCTAAGAAACTGCCAAATTTCTCTTGCCAGAGACCTAGATCCTCTTGTTTCTCCTGCATAAACAGAAATAGATAAGGCTAGCAAATGCAACTGCTCACACCATGTATTTCTATGAAAAATGTTTATTCACATGAGATTTGTACATTAACTGCTTTTTTTTTTGGCAAATATGGTTAATATAAATGAATCCGAAACTCAGTCCTGCTGCAGGGATTTACACTGAAGAACGGACATGTTAGTAGAGCACACATGCACTCTGCTACAGCATAAAAGTAATACCTGAGGTCTCGAATAGAATCATAGAATGATAGAATAGGCCAGGTTGGAAGGGACCTAAAGAGATCATCTGGTCCAACCTTTCATGGGAAAGGGAGCCTAGATGAGATTATCTAGTACCCTGTCCAATTACATCTTGAAAACCTCCAGTGGGGACTCTAACACATCCCTGGGGAGGTTGGTCCAGTGAATAAATGTTCTTACTGTAAATAATGTCTGTCTTCTGGATGTTGAGCATGACTATGAAATGCAAAGATTGCATGGATGGAACCAAACACGAAAACCTATACAGAAACCAAGCCACTCCCCTGAACAGTAAGACACAAAAAACCTCTCCAGACTCTCCAGAGTCCTGTCTGTGTAACTGACACTTTTAGCCTCCTGCAAATTTTGAGCCTTGTGCCCTGCCATTCATTGTCCTAGAATTTCCACTTTTTGCAGTGTCTTTCTTGGTTTTCTTTTCTACATTCATCCCAGAATAAACGGACATGGCCTCTTGCAGCTGTGTGACTCTCCCAAAGCAAACATGATCCCTGGCAGAACTCAGAGTTTCAGATACAAGTATCCTGAAGGCAGCATAGCTCCCGACATTTATAACACGATGATGCAGTAAGCAGCCATCTGCTCTACAGGAAGCTAAAATTATATCATGGACATAACTCAGCCTCCTAAGAAAACTGGTGTGTATCTTTATGCCCTGCCAGGACCACTGGTCTTTTTTCAGAGAGAATCTTACTTCTGTATTACACATGAATGTATGTGAAGGCATATTTTTGGACTGTTATAAACCAGGTCTCATTCTTTTGAAATGCTCTTTGTAATGAACAGTGAATTTGAAAATGACCAAATACCACCACAAAACTCCGTTTTACACATCTACTCCAAATGAAATGGGAGAACAAAAGAGAAAAATATTCTAAATAAATAGGCCATGGAAAAAAAACTAGATCTACCTGACTGATGCCTTCTACAGCCCTGGCAAAACACATAAACCTTTATTCAACTATGAATTTGCAAAATAACTCAACATGAAATACCAGGTCCTTGTTGAATTTCACGGGAAAGTGGTTAGACTGTGTTTGTAAACATAGTACCAGAAGAAATGAACACATGATTCTAGTTTTATTTTCTACAAAATATTCATGCTGAAATTGCAGTAAGCATGGATTACCTTAGAGGAATCACTTGCTGCCTCCTCGTTTCCTGCTGTAGGTTTTCTAGCAAAAACAAATACATAGAAATAATCAGTTTATTGTTAACGTAAGGAAGGATTTCAAAGAGAAAATTCATTATATAAGAGTTTTGGTGCTTGAATATTCCCAGAATTGATGTCATAGTTGACAGCTCTAACTGACACATCATTTTAATATTCAATGTCTTAAAATAACCTTCACTCCATCCTTGAGTTGGGTTGACTTCTTGGCCTTCCAACTTTATTTCTACCTGCATCAGCTTTTTACCCACCCAGAAGATCCTCGCTTCTTTGTCATTCTCTGTTAAGGGCTCTTTGTTAACTACATTTTAAAAAATAATGCTCTTTAGGAAAGATGCTTGCTATGTTCTTTTTCTAGTCATGACATGTCCTGCACTGTGGTTTCTCACCCTTCCAGCACTTTGCAGTGGCATTGACCTGTAAAATCTTGCAGCTATATGGCACATTGTAAGTTGAACAAAACTTACTTCAAGAGCTTATATGGTGAATAAAACTTACTTAAACAGTAAGTTTAGTCATAAAAGGAGTTGAAACTAATAACCTCATCATACTACCATCACTCATTCCCAAGAAAGACAAGGGGTATCAGGATACTTTAGTGTTTTACAGAATTGGCCATTAAATAAGGTTAGCATTTTGCACATGGCTGCTGCAAGGAATTAAAACAGTCTGCAATTAATTGATGTAGAATTTCTTTGTTAAAACTTCACCATTGTAGTTACTGGTACGAAGTAAAAGAGAAGACAGATTTCAATTCATAAGAGCTTCTATCACAGAAATTGCAAGTCCATAGAATTGTTTATCTTCAGCTACAGCACAATCAGCACATACTATGGTGCAATAGACAGATACTGTACCTATCACTGGGAGGTGGTTGTAGGTGCTCAAAATACAACAACCCATTGGAATTCATGCTCAGAACAGTCTCACCCTTGGACTGTAGCTCAACCTGGAAGGGGTTTGCTGTAACTTGAAGTTTGTAGTCCTCATTAATACTTGACAGCACCAAAATACCTGCCTCCTTCTGGGATATGAAGAGTCTGGCAAATGAAAAGCAACAACAGCTTTATATGAATCAGCAGCACGTGAAATCCACTGTAACTAAATAACAATTTGAAACAAAAGATGGACTGAGAATATCCACGTACATTATAAAACCTCAAGGCTAATGTTGAGGCAAAGAACACCAGAAATACATGCTGTGTTCAGGGTTCACTGCACAGTGCAACAGGTGGATACAGAACTGCCATGAAAACTATCCAGAGTTTGCATTCCTTTCACATTATCAGGTAATTCCTTAGATAAAAATGATGCCTCATAACAAGTAGGCTGTTTTCTGATTGGGTCAAATAGCCTCAAGTTTCTTATGTATACGTCAAAACTTTCTCCTATGTAGTTAACATGAATTTTTGGAAGTAAATTAACCACATGCATTTTTATTTTCTCTTCCTGTAACAATTTTGTATTGTAGAGAGACAACTGTAGCATAGCACAAATGAGGCAGAAGGGAAAACACTTGCAAATGAAGCTGTACAAGTTACTAAGGTGCTAAATCATCTTCCCATCACTTACTTCTGGGTGGTAGGTTCCTTTATAAGAACATCAGGAACTTTGTATCTTGCTCTAAGAGGAGATGCCTCATCAATTTTAAGCCTGAAAATACTGCCTTCTATTTCACAAATTTCTACTTGTAGAAGAACCTGGGAGCAAACAAACAGATAAACTGGCAGTGATAAAAAACCACCAACTTACTTTTCAACTCAGCATCACCAAACACTTACTGCCTGCTTTCTGATGTAATGTCCTTTAGCACTGCTGAGCAACAATCATCATCCATCTGAATTTACACCAGCTAACTCTACTTTTCCCCTTTGAACAAGCAATTCTTTTTAAGTGGACTATTTATCTTCAAGTCTCTTATGTCTAGCATTTTACACTCTGTTCTAGCTCAAAATGACTCATTTTTCTTCTGTGGAGGATCCTTACACCACAAGTCTGACTTTTTTCTGTTTTTTCCTTTCTTAATCTCTCCTCCCATGAGACACAAAACTGGCTGAATAATTTTGGCCTGATGTCTTTTCCCTCTACCTGGAAGCCAATCAGCTCTCTTCAAAGGCATGAAAGAATGAAAGAGCCATAATATCAGAGGGAGAATAGGCAAGAGAGAAAAGATTCATTTGGAGTTCCACATCCTGCTTCCTAGGCAATATTTTACCTTATGCCATCTTTGTATAAACTGCAGGAAGCCACAGAGCCTTCAGTCCTTCATCTACCTTAAAATCTAGACAAAAAATAGGCTTATTTTTCTGTGCTGGCTGCAAAGAAGGTCAGGATTAACACCAGAGACAGAAAATACATTTATGCAGATTATCTACAGAGTGTGAAGCTTATAGCATAGAAGAGAGCTGTAGTTCCAAACCCCATATTCTGAGGTTAGGTTGCCTATTCCGTGAGTGAATGTGCTAGCTCCTACGCCGTTAAATCAGAGAAACAGAAGACACTTCTCTTCCTGGTTGTCTTCTTAAATGCAAATATGACTTCTTTTTCCCAAGAAAATGCTTTTGAGCAAACACAGAAATACAAAGTATGGTTAGGGGATGCTGGAACATAGGTCTTCTTATTCCATTACTGAAAAAGAATTTATTATTTTGGAATAGTGGATAAAACTCTGAATTAAAAACATTTTTTCAGATAAAAAGAGATCTACTCAGATTTTTCATAAAGTCATTAAAGATTTTTATTTTAAGTTCCTTAAAATACCTGTTCTCCTTGCACAGTCACACGCTGTCAAATAAATACTGACTGGTAAGGACATCTTTAGGCTGATACTTTGCAGCGTATCTTAAATATCTATCACTGAAGAATCTCAAAACCTGTGAATATTATCAGATTTGTTGATAATATTCACTGCTTTTTCTGTAAGCACTCTTATGCTTGGTGGGATCTCACCTTATTCTCCTCATGAATAATTTGGAATCTGACATTTTCATCACTTAATGTGACTGAATCCAACAATGCCCGATACAAGGATTTTCCACAATGTAGAAGTTTCTGACGCCTGTCAAGACAGAAAATTATTTTTGGTCTCCCTAATTGTTGTGGCTTATATCACACAAAGGGACATAATATTGTTATAAAGGTTTACTTAATAATTTTGTCTTGAATTTTTTCAAATACAATTATTGTCAGCGCTTCAAGTCAAGGGGAAAAAGGAGGAATATAGTTCTGAGCACACATACATGTTTATGAATGAGATGTTAGAGGCATCTGGTCACCTGTCACCACTCTATAGTTTTGGGTTTTTTTTTTAATAATAGACTTAATTCAAGTGTCCAAATAAATTCTCAGTTGTCCAGTTACATTCTTCTTCTTTGCATGACCCCAGAAATTTCAGCTGAATAATCTGTTCTTCATTTTCTGTCATATACTGCTGCTTGGTCTGCAACGCCCCAGTGAACAGCTTCTACATTCTGTGGTGATGAAGCAGTATATGTTTGTAATTTGTAACCTCCTGAATATGCACTGAGGAAATTGCTTTTCAACAAGCCGGCTGACTACAGTTTTTGGCCCTGGTGATGTTTTTAGGACAAAGACCCTGAAACAGAGGCTCTTTCAACTGTTTGTCGAATGCTCCTTGCAGAGCCCGGGTTTTATGAACTATTTGAAGATAAGTGTCTTGGAGGCTACCTTAAAGGGAAGCTTCTTCATTAGTAAACTGACTTTGTTTCCTTGCAAACAGCTATTGCACAAATGCGACCAATCAGATAAAAGATTTGTTTTAAAAGCAGGGCAAAGACAGAATCTGATGCTTGCCAATGTGTGGCAACCTCCTGCTGAGAAATTAGATGTGTTATGTTAAAATGGCAACAGGCTAGAAAGGGCTGGTATAAAAAGAGGAAGGAGTCCTGCTCCCACTGGCAAAATGTTATTTGGGGTTTTCTGAACGTAATTTTCTGCAGAACAGAAATGACTATCTGAAACTGTAACCTAGTATGTCAATGACTAATTGGTATAACACTGGGCAATCATTCCTTTCAGGCAGCACAGGATAGAAAACAATGGAGGATGGGAGGAAAAAAAGGTGGAGAGGTATCTCAGTTAGAAATGGGATGAGAAGGATCACTTAGCTTAAGATTAGCTTTAAGAGACTAATGAGCTAGAATTTAGATTTGATGCTGAATTCTGGCCAAGGTACTTGTTCAACAAGACTATAATCATGTAAGCTACTGTCACAGACTAATGGTTTCTATTGAGAATTCTGTTGTTTTGAACTACAGATATTCAAGAAATATCCACATCAAGAAAACAACCAGAGTCTGAGAGTACCTATAGTTAAAATACTGCTGGGGCTTTGTCAGATGAGAGGACCGACTCTTTTGAATTTTAACAGAAGAGGTTTTGGATATAAGATTCCACCTTTTAAAATATGCTGATTATTGCTTGCTGACAGGTGAGTGGAAGGCTCACTTTGAAAGATAAATCCTGAAAGTAGCAGATTTGCTGTGATTAAAATCCAATTTGTAACTACTTCCTGTATCTTTTAATATTACTAGTTAAAACCAAAAAAAACCCCCAACCAAACAACAGACAAAAAAAAGAAACCAACACCC
Organism: Podiceps cristatus; assembly: GCA_000699545.1. NCBI lineage: Eukaryota > Metazoa > Chordata > Aves > Podicipediformes > Podicipedidae > Podiceps > Podiceps cristatus. Next base: position 26,335 of record JMFS01072666.1, read on the forward strand.
CACACCTCCCCCCCCCCCAACAAAACACCTACACTACAATTCTTCTCTTACCTGTAAAAAGCAATCTGGTTGCATTCCTTAAAGGTGCTTTTGTCCACAGCCTCATCTTGGACACTAGAAAGAGCAGATAAAGAAAATGTTTAAATGTGTTCACCAAACACCTGCTGCATGATCAGATGATGGGGGTCCTCCTCAAGAGGGGTAAGGATTAAAGAGACTGAAAACAACTGTAGTGACATAAAGCATGTTGGACTTTGAAGTACTGTTTGGATATGGGAAGAATTTCTTACACATTTAGTTCCATGCTAAACCATTTTCTTCTAAACTTTGATAATTTTGGCCAACAATTGAATCTGTGACTAGCAGAGCTGAATTTCAGCACAAGTGAATTCTTAGGGCTTTGCATTTTGAAGCCAGATCTCTCTCTGCAGTCCTTGCAGTTAAATATTATGTTCCAGTAATAAGAATGGAGAAAGAGGCTGGATTGGCAGAAAAGAAGACACCCTGCACCCTTATCTTCTACCTTCAGCGGGACCAATGAGGGAAGGAGGCTTCTGACAGCCCTGCTGACAGCTATATGTTATCTCTAAGTTTGAGGTAACTATTAGATCTATTAGGTAACAGGAAATTTTTGGCTTGCCTGAAAAAACAGACTGACAGTAGTGACTATCATCAAAATACTTCCCAGAACATAGTAAGTTCAGACACACATGGAAGAGAATATGGTATTAGTACTGGCAAACAAAGAGCTGATGCTTGTAAAATACTTATTCATTATATACACATGACAAAATGCAGATGGCTGCCAGGAAGACTTGGTCACACCTACTGTGAACTAAATATTAATAGACTTGGTTTATTATTAGAGACCTCACAGCACCCATATATTTAGGCCATTTAACCCTTCCCGCTTTTGGCTGAAGATACACATGCCCCTTTGGGCCTCTGCACCAGGCCTGCGGGAACCGCCGTATTTAACACCCTGGGACCTGACGACCTTCCGGCGGTGCAGCCTGCACCGAACCAACCTGCGCGCCGGGGAACTGCTCTCTGCCCCGCTCCGCGGCCAGGTAGGCAGGAAGGTTTTGCCCTGGCAGGGGCGGCGGGCACAGCACCGCCACGGCCCCCGCTCGCCT
>KL272977.1:0-26675 GCA_000699545.1 Podiceps cristatus
GTGCTGGAAAGCAGCAGCTGCAGCACAAGCTCATGGGGATCTCCCTGTTTGGATCCTGGTCCATTCATATGGTCCATAGCCCGGTTCATATGCAAAAGGCACCAGAGAAAGAGGGACCACTCGCTTTTCTGCTCACCCAGAGAGGAATGTCCTGGGTGCACCTCTGCTCAGCGGGCAAGGAGCCATGAAAGGAGGCAGATGCAGTGTGAGCTATTTTGTCCCTGCCTATGGGGCAGGTTAACTGGGATGTAGGAGAGGGGCTGGCTGCTCTCTCCCTGAGATCGGTTGTGACCCACCAGCAGCACTCAAAAAATTTGGCAATTATCTCAGCTTGAGTTTAACTGAGCCGAGTTGGAGATGGGGTAACTGAAATTCAACAAGTCTCACAACATTTGCTATTCTGCTCCTGCATGAACTCACACAAATATATTTTTCCAGGTTCACGGTAAAACCCATTCGTGCAGCTCAGGCCAGGCTGGAGCTCTTTTCTGCATCATTAATTCCTTGGCTTGTTTTTCTTTTTCCAAAGCTCTCTGCAGGTCATTCCCCCCAAATGCAGCGAGGGATGGAAGAGCACACTGAAATCATTATTGATAAACAGTTACATCTCGAACCTACACAGAGCCATTATTTCACAAAGATGCGAACAAAATGGTTTTGCATCGTGTGAATTATTTTCCTATTTGAAACACAGAATCTCTCTCAAATAGCTTTAAAACCCACATTGTAGTGAAGCATCCAGTTTGTTCCATTAACTACTCACGGAGTCAACTGGAGAACCACTGTTATTAATTTCAATGGAAAGCTAAAATGTAGTTCATTTTCTGTAATTGCAGGCCCATCACCTAAAGACCCAGGAAAAGCTTTTAATCCAAGGCATTTTTAGAAGGGTATGATTACATCGCATATCTTCATAAGGTGCATAATTACCAGGGCATCAATCACAAAGAAACACAAAGAGCCAAACTTCTCAGGCTGTTAAGAGAGTGGTCCCCCCCACCACCCTGGGGCTGCACGGCCTGTGGGGTGCCGGGGTGGGTGCCGGAGGCAGGGGACCTCCCCAGGACCCAGCCGCGATGCTTCCCCCGCGGTGGGGAGCAGCAAACCCAGCAGCTGTCCCGGTGCCAGGCTGCACCCCCAGCACCAATGGTGCCGGCAGCGAGGGAAGGTCCAAAATAGCCCTTAGGCCTCCCCACGCCGCAGACCGCGTGCTACCTGTCAGAGGATGATGCAGAGAGACCGTGCTCCTGGAGGAAGCGTTAGTGGGCTGGAAGATACCTTGAAAAAGCAGCACTTAAAGGGTTGTAGGGAAGCAGCCGAGCATCACAGCAATGAGACTGGGGACAGTGAACACGCAAAAACCAAAAAAGCTCGGGAAGAAAAATCTGGAGGCAAATTCTATTTAATATAAGGATGAGAAAGACCCTGTGAGGTGCAGAATATTCAGCAGAATAAAATTTCACCCCAAGGGCGCAGGAGAACCCCTGACAGCTGGACGGCTGACCTGCAGCCCCTGGATGAGGGCTGCAGCAGTGTGGTGCCTGCCATCCCAGCTGCCCTCACGGACATCGCCCCGGGCCAAGCTGCCAGCATCACTCACACCACAGCCAGAAGGGACCGCGCCGTTTGAATTCGAGGTCTTTGCTACCTTGACTCTATTCAGTTAAAAGAAATCACATCGTTCCTCCAGCCTGCCTGTAGGAAGAGGAAACTCCAGCTGGAGGGAAGAAGAAAGGAAAACCTTTTGGGTTTGAATTATTGCTTGGATGTTTCGCAAGGAGGGGAGCCGTCATGGCCCACTGCGACTCAAGGCTGCCGCAGCCCGGAGGTGTGCCGGCGGGACTTGCAGCCACGGGCAGAGCGCCAGCGCAAGGCCACCATTTCCAAACGGGGCCCTTCGCAATTCCAAACTTCCACCACGAAGGAAACTCAAATCAGTGGAAACACACAGGTGCCAGAAGACGGGCCCACTTAAATCAGGCATTCGACGTGCTCTCGGCTCGAATCCTCTCCTGCACCGATGGATGCTGAGCGGCGGCTGCAGCAGCAGAGGTGTGACAGAGCTGGAGCTGTTTCTTTCCAGAGCTGCTTCACCAGCAAAGAGGAGCCACCTCTTGCTGTGTCCCTCACAACGAGGGACACTTTAATTGATTGCAAAAAGAGCTAAGTGTACTTAGCACCTCTGTGGATGAGGACTAAGGTGGATAATAGCAGCGGCAGAAGTAGCTGTTTGGGAAGCAATTTAATTTTAAAAACGAAGAAACAAACAGGTCAAGCCTTGCCTCTGTTGTGCTGCATTTAATCTGCACATGTACGCAGGACATCAGGCTCAGGGTTGTTTGTTTTGTTTTTTTTTTAGCTGGAACATTTCCCCAAACACGATAACATTTTTTAACTTTAGTGGATGACATTTTGTAATATGTTTAAGGATCTGTAATATTTTATGCTTGTAGCTTTTTGCGATTGTTGTTCCAATATGGCACTGATGTCGGTATTAAAGTTTAATATGATTAGAAAGCTCAATTGTATAACCATGGGGTTATAGTCTTTATCTATTCTAATCTGATTAAAATGCTTCTCTTCAGTAGCTTTCTGCAATCGCTTTATAGCAAAACCTGGGAGCAAAGCCACCAGCACTTTGGTTTGTCCCAGATTGAAAGAAATACCAAATAGGTTCCTTAATTGCGTAGTACATTCGTTACCGTACAAAGCTGGGTCCAAACTGCAAACCCGGCTCCATTTGGAGCTGCTTGCTGAGAAAGGGCCTCTGGAACCGGACCGATGCCCAGGCTGCCCCTGCGGCAAGATTCAATACCTGCCTGCTTTAGGGGCAGAAAAAAGGCAGTTTGGGTCTTGCTGCCTGGTGCCAAGGTTGCTAAGCAATGAAGTCAGTACAAGTAGCTAATGTCACGGCTACATCTAAAGCCCCTCAGAACATTAAATCCATCACTGCAATTAAATTCTCTCACTGCCTGTGATACCACCTCCCTTACGTGATGTCCAGCCTGGTAGTAAACCAGTTAATGCAAGAGAACACATCCACCTCTACTTTCCATTGCCATTTAGTGCTCATACGCCACAATTTATTACCAACATAGAGGCACAGAATGGAAAATGTGCTGCAGAGAATGAGATAGTCCATTTAATAGGTAAAAGCTCTGTTTTAGCAAAACTTACCTCCTCTCCTTCAACTCTTCCTCTAATGATTACCGACACTGCTATGACAGAAGAGCTGTAGAAGATCAAATGTAGCCGCTGCGGTAGTGGTGGATTTGCACCACCACACACTATGCTTTGGGGGTAAAGCAGAGCTGCTGGAGGAACCCCCTCCCCAGCAGAGGTTATTCTGTCTGCCATGGATCCGTAGCGTTAGGCAAGCCAGAGTCAGAGTGCTCCCGGCGTGTTTATGTGAACCCTTGCAGCTCAGGGGGCAGGGGTGGCTGTTCTGCAGACCGTCTCCCTGCAAGACGCCCAGAGTCACCGCTGAGACCACGGCCGCTGGCTCTGGCTGGTATTCACGGCCGCAGCAGGCTTCTGCAGGATGCAAAGAAGCCTGGATGCCACTGCCTCTTCTCCTTAAACCTGAGCCATGGTCTCCACAGCTGGTTGCTACAGCTAAGGCAGGATAGCAAAGGTCCAGGAGCGGAGCTGGGGTGTTTAAGGTAACTACTACTAATTGGGAAGGAGGGGGAAGAGGAGCAGCCCCTCCTAGATGCGGTATTTGCCCCTAAGAGTCACAGGCGAGGCTTCTCTTGCCCAATTCCTCCCCCTCCTGCAATGGGAGCGGTTGGCTCTCATTCCTCCTTTGGCAAAACAAACTTGGCTTTCCTCGCTGAGGAGCGTGCTGTTTGTCCTGCGCTGGGCTTGCAACCCACAGATTCCTCCAGCCAGCCTTTACCAGCATAATTTAACAACAAAAACAACCCCCAAACCCAAACACATTCCTTCTTCTAAAACAGCTTCAGGAGCAGTGAATGCCACAGCTGATGCTGAGCAGCCTTCGCACCTTTGACTGGACTCTCAGACCTCTTTAACATCTGAGTCATCCGAAGTTTTCTGTGTCTCTACAGAAGGGAGCTCATCACCATCACATCAACTGCAATGCAACATTGCATATGGGCATTGCATCCCTATCGCATTGCTAATATTCAAGGGACCCATCCATGTGATATGGCAACAAACAGAAGGATAACATCAACATTTAGCTGGAATTAAGTTTTCTTACCCAGGTATCATCATCTGAATTGTCCCAGAAGCATAAAGTCTAAGGCTTTCTCCATCCTCTGGGCAACAAGTAATCTAAGAATTGTTCTTCGCTAGCTGGACAGGTTTACGTCAGGTGTGATGAGGCCATTGCAACGCATTTTTTGCCTCTTCTTTTTCTACATGTCAGGGGAGATTCACCTTTTAGGTAAGTAAGCCCACCCAGAAGTGGCCTGAGACAACTGGGATAAGGATGTTCACTGACCTTTCTTGGTGCTACACCATCTTCTTGGGCTGTGTGGCATCAGTCACGTGTGGCCTTAACTCCGTGTCTGCCACTGTTGCTTCCCTGCCTGGCACATTCATTCTTTTAAATCATCAGGACCTCACACCTTAGTTCATTAACAAATCTTCGACATCTATTAAAACCACATCAGAAGGAAATGGTCAAGTTTTTTAACTAAAAGGAGCTTCCAGTATTATCTGAGTATTCAGATAATTGGAGTATAATTGGACATTATCTGTGTCATACTATACCTGAGAACCAGGCTTAGATTTGCATTATACCCACCCCGAATCTATAAGGAATTTGCAAATAAAAGAATTCTTAATTCTTTTGCGATGCTGAATTTTCCCCTCCTTTGTTCTTGATTCTAAATAGGAAGTTTAGAGCAGCAAATGAAATGTCTTCAAATTTTGCTTTATTGTCACGCTGTGAAGCAAGATACATTCTTTGCTGGAGATCCAGAGGGTTGTTTGGGGAAGGCGTTCCTCCCACAAAGCTCCAGCACACCGATGACTAGGTCCCAACACCTCACACAACAGGTCTGTGCACCTTCAGCTGCAACAATGAATTCCTTCATCAGTCTGTAAATCAAAACTCTGATGGTCTGGCTCTTACCTTACAAGAAGTACAAGAGCTAATAACCTTCTGGCAGCCGTGGCCGCTTTCTCCTGCGTTTCTGTACGTAAGCATGGTTTTGTTTTAAAGGAACTCGTCTGTTTGTAACCTACTAACTACTGCAAGGAATAAGAATCCAGGTTCGGGGCAACTTCACTGCAAATCATTAAGAAACTGCTTTTAGACTCACCCCAGCTTTGCAGACATTTAAAGATAGAGCATACTTGCCCGCAGGAGATGGAGATGGGAACTGATTACCAGGAGGCTCAAGTTTCAGCTGTAAAACCGATGTTTCCAGCAAGACTGTCTCCTTGCATCAAATCTATGCTGGGAAAACATCCTCCAGCTGATCGGTACCAGCTGGTGTTGAGGGGGAAAGAGGAAATGCTGCTTGCGGCCACGTACCGTAAGGCACAGCTCTTACCTCCCCTTTAGGAACACTCCTCAGTGCTGGGATTACTGGTTAAACAGCTGGTAGGTTACCCTGGCTGGACGAGCATGCCCTCGGACTCCTTTGGTACATTCGCTAACTGTAACTTATGTTAAATCACAGCGCAAAAGAAATATCTTTAAACTGAGTCTGCACTGAGCTACCCGTATCTTTTGCAAAGAGTGAGACAATACTTGGAGTTATGACAATGAGTGGAATGAACTTTTATTTTCATTCATCCTTCATTAATACCATACAATTAGATAGCAGTATCTAGAAAAAAAAAGAAATCTTGAAATAATTTAAAACAGAAGGCACAGAAAACCAAACCCAACTATGCAGCTACAAGAGAAAGAGGAAAAATGATTCAGGAAGGGAATTAATTCAGAAAGGTTTTATCACTAGACATTCTGATCAAAAGCTACAGCACATGGAAACAAAACCACACAGTTTAAACTAATCCATGCTTTCGTTACATACACATATAAAAGAAAAAAAAAAATCTCAAAATCTTATTTCTGCAGGGTTTTGAATGAAAGTGTATCTTTCAAAATAATAATAATTAAAAAAAGGTAAATCTAGTACATATGTCAAAATCTTCCCTAAAGTCAACAAAAAAAAAAAAAAATCTGCATTAAGAGCAATGTATACAGTTAAATAGCATCTGGGGATGGGAGGAAACTTGCTCTCAAATCAGTTAAGAGTATCCAATAAACTTGGTGTTTGCTTCAGAAACAAAAATTCTCAGTACAGTAATATACTGTAGAGGACATTCTTTTGTATTTTAATATTATGAAATGAAATTGATAGCATACATTACAGAGAGGAATAAAACCACTTCATTCATATGAGATTTTTACAAGTTTTTTGCAAAAGAGTAACTTTATTTCTTTTGAAAACAAAGCTACTGGAATTAATGACATGCGATAATATGTCCCGATACTATACCGGCTTAGTTTGAAAATGAAGTTCATGCTTCACAATTGAAATATGCTGTGATTCTCAAATACATTCTCTGGTAATTAATAATACAATACAGAGGTCATTCATAAAATCAGTTCAGGTTGGGAACCTGGTTTATAAATGAAGCTCTTTTTCAAATATGTAGCACACTGACAACACACAGGGTTTGCTCCAGGTCAGCACATTTCTCTCTGCGCTCCACCTCTCTTTTCTTAAACAAACGGGTGCTTAGCCTGCAAATATCATGGAAAGGCAAAGTCTAGAAGTTACAGGTTCGTTTGTGAAAATACTAAATACAATCCAAGATAAACAGTATTACTCTTTCTGACAACTTAATAGCAGGAGCTCTCTAAAAGAAAGAAAAAAATCCTGAAATACAAGAGAGACCGTTTCAGCATTTGATATCAAGGCATTTGCACATATGTCAGGAGGTGACAAGAATAAGAGTGAACTTTGCAGATTACTTTGCAGTTGGGACTCGAATTCAAAGAGCGTCCCTTCCAGCCTGCCCACCTGTAAACCATAATGTATGGTTTCTTAATCGCTTGCTTTTTTTCCTGGAAATAATTCTCTCATTTAGAAAGTACAAATCAAAGTATTGTTTCCACACATGAATAAAGAGAGCTGACAACTACAATAGAAACGGTAAAAATGATCTTTGTAAAAATGTTCATCAAAATTCTCTGACATAGCAAAACGTTCATTTGTAAAGTCTAATACTGCAAGCCATTCACTCAAAGGCGACCTCGGGCATGTGTATTCTTGCCAGCCTTGCAACAGTAATTACTTCCATATTTCTCGTCATTATAGGATACAAACTCTGTAATATATTAAAGTTTCCTAACAAAGAGTCCAATTATTGCACTTTATAAAAATTCCAGTAATATCAGGCTTTTGTCCTACTTTTCTACGAACACTGATGCCCTGTGCAAGAAAAATTTGGGGGACCAAGTCATTTCTGAGGAGTAAGATGGATTTCTTGAATCAGTCTGAAACACTGAATTAAAAATGGAAAGGCTTACGAAATGAAGAGACGTACCTTTGGGAACAGATTTTGATTCACAGCAGCAGATAGATGTGTCACTGCGGTACTGAGACACATTCTCTTTGCAGGGAAGAACGGGCACATGGCTATTACGTTTATATATCACACGTAACTTGAGGACTGTGCAGAGAAACCCAAAGAACCACTAAGAAGTTCTGCTGACTCTACAAGCCTGATGGGGAAAGCTCAATGACAGCCCTATTGGAATGGGAGTTTCTCTGTGAGCTCATGTATATTTGCATTTGCATCAGCAATGGATATAGCAGACAGAAATGGCTATTTCAGGATGGAAAAATACATAGAATGAGTCCAAGAGGCCTGTAAAAAAAAAAAAAAAATACAGCAGTTTTGGCCCTGCTTATAACCAGCTGTATCAATAGGGGAAAAAAAGATAGAGGAGATTTTTGTGCCAGCTATCTAGAAAAAGAAGCTGCTTGAACCAAAGTCTATATGAGGCTTCCAGGCCAGCAAATCACTGTTAAAGTCACTTTGTTCCTCTGCTCCTTCAGCATGGGAACGAGTGCAGAATGGCTCATTCCAACTGTGGACAGTCCGTTTACAGCAACAATCATATCACCACACCTAAAAACAAAAGAAGAAAAAACCCGAATGACGACTATTGCTCTGCAGTAACTAGTGCACACCAACACCTCTCAGATCATATAGGTTTCCATCAGGTTAGAAGTGTAGCTAAAAAACCCCAAAAGGTCCAATTTTAGGCCTGTTTTACTACTGAAACTCATCTGGGAAATTCCCAAATCACCAGGATTCAATTCTAACACAAAGATAGTTCTGCATTGAGAACTGACCTGTAGAGAGATGTGAGGAGCAAGCTGGAAATATCTAATGGAGTCAAGAGAAGATAATGAGATATCATGTGCATGACAGAAGCATTTCTGTTTGTTTGTGTGGATTCTAACACATTTACACCAAACATGCCTTTACTGTAGGAGGTGTAAGTAAAGATGCTTACGGTTACCAATCGCGTTCCAACCGAGAACCTTGTTTTCAATGGTTTACAATTTTGTCAAATGTAACCATTTGGCTTGAAATCTCCCTCAGCAGATGGTTCAACTGAGAAGCTGTAGCGTCTCTGTGTTTTGAAGCAGGGAATAGAAATTTGTGAGGGCGCTGTTTGCCGGCCTTGAGAAAATTGACCTTGACTGGGTTAAATTTCAGTTTTTACAAGCTCAAGAGACACTTCAAAAAAGCACCTAAGTTCTTCCTACGTTGAGCATGCTCCATCTCCAGGCATCTCTTCTCTGTGACTTGAGCGTGTGTTTGGCACCGCCCAGAGCAGTTGAACATGACTCTTGACTTTTCCTGAAACTTTTTTCCTCCCAACTATTGGGGGCACCAAAACAGGGGACAAAAAAGATGCTCTCCTGAGCTCCCCTGGTGCCCTCCACTAGGGCAGTGCAGAGGAAGAAGAGGTGGCATGACCAACACCGGCGAAATGTGCATTCAAAAGCCTTTCTCTGCCTGAACCAAGATAGCCCATCACCCAAACCACAACGCTACAGCTCACTGAGTGGGGTCCCACTCACCCACCCTTTTCTGCTGAAATCAGTTCACTTTCTATAAAATGACACCAGACAGATAATGCAGGCAGAAAACTGTCTTAACTATTGATCTGTGAAGTTAATTTTTCCCTCTCCAGGCTAACAAATGATTTAGATAATTTAAACAAAACAGAACAGCTTCGAAAAGACCTGCCCCAGGATAACTCATGGTGCAGGTTCTAAGGAGCTCTCCCTTGCAGATGGCCCATTTTTTAAGTCCATATTCTCAGCAGACAGTACATTTGAACAGAGGGTACTATATCACAATCATACAAGAGCATCTTTTCCATTCCTTACAAGGGAATAAGTGTGACCACAACCACTCTTCCCCTCTTCTTAGTAATGATGCTTGAATTTCCATTTGTGTGAAGACTTCTAGTTATTAATTCCCCAATCTGAAATGATTTACTTTGGTTTGAACTGAAATCTTTCATTTAATCCAAACTGTTTCATAGTTGGCAAAAAAAATGTAATTTTGTGTTCAGCCAAGCTTTTTTTTTTCATTTATTTATTTAGTCATTGAACTGAAAAATCAATTACTGGCAAGGCTGCAGATGTAAGTACATTTTTTTCTTAAGTTACTTTTTAAGTAAATCTACATGTAAAAATCATGCCATAGAACTTCAAGTTCCATATTCTTTACTGACACTTTCACAAAAAAGCCCAACCCAAACCAACAGTTTATGAACAAAAGAATCTTTAATAGGAATTGTAAATCCTAATTCTGAACTAATCCTACACAAGGCTAAGATGTATATACGCATACTAGACCTGCGAGTTGCATCTAAACATAACATGTAACTAGAATCATATAATCTTTAAGGTCAAAAGGGACCTCAGGAGGCCTCTAGTCCCACCTTCTGCTCAAAGCAAGGTCAGCTGTGAGATCTGACCAGGTCTCTCAGGGCTTTATCCAGCCAGATCTCAGAAACCTTCAAGGGCAGAGACCACACAACTTGTGCCCCTGCCTGACCATCCTCACGAGGAAATAGTTTCTCCTTATATCCAGTCTCAACCTCTTTCACTCAACTTGAGACTGTTGACTCCTGTCTTCTCGCCTTGCACCACTGTGAAAAGCCTGGGCTCTGTCTCCTTGATAATCTCCTTGTAGGTACTGGAAGGGGCTTAGCTGCCCCTGAAGCCCTCTCCTTGCGGGGCAAGCGCTCCAGCTCCATCTCAGGGGCCTCTGCTGAACTTTCCTCATTTATCAATGTCTTTCCTGCCAACTAATGACTCTCTGGGCACTGGCATGGGGACTTGGTTCCTTAACGATCTTTTCAGAGATCTTTTTCATCTCCTTTCTTGCTCTTCTTTGAAGGAGCAGCATCCACCTTCACTACCAGAGTTCCCAGCAGCGGCTTCAGAAGGCTATATGAAATAATAAAGCAGTTCTCCCCACTTTACAAAAGTAAGTTCTAATTTTTTAGCTGTTCTCTGGGAAGATAAAAACATTATGAACTAGCCAGTTCTGCACATACACATTTTGCAATGTCTCTTGACCTAAAGAAGAGTTCAACGGGGAGGTGAAGACAGCAGGTGACATCAGCACCGCAGCTGGGGAGGAGGATGGGAGATGGCAGAGGTGTCAGCACAAGCACCTCTGACAGACACCCTTTCCCCAGCAGAAACACCCTGTAGTTCCCTGCATCACACTCATCAGGGAGACGAAGCACTACTGGGCTGCATGACCCACTCCAGCACAAGATGCTACAGCGTATTGCATTAAGCAATTAGTTGCACCAGCACCTATCTATTTTAAAGTGTTGACTATTATTATCGTTACTTTTATGTTAGCTTACTTTAATCTTCCATCGAAGTATGCGGGAGTTCCAAGAACAATCGTTTTAATGAAGAAAGGCTGGTTCGTGTGGTTCTCCTCGTAGCCACCGACAATGCTGAAACCCCAGCTCCCTAAATTGCTCCGCCGCAGTACTACGTCATGGCAGCTGTGTAGGCAGCTGTGGAATGGAAGCAGAGAATAGCAAGAGAAAGCCATGTATACCACATACAGGTATTTTTATAGTAGGCACAACACCTGCTGTCTCATCATTACCACTGTGATAAGCATGGAAGAGAAGGGGAGGGACAGTGATTAGACTTGTGTTCCCAAACAGAGTAATTTTGCAGTATTCAAACCAATTACCAAAAAAACCCACAATCTTGAGACAGAAAACTGTTTTAAAAGAAATAATGCAGTGCTAGAATAATTACATAAACATCGTTAACTCCGTAAACGGACAGTAATAGAATGGCATTTTTGGGATTTCACAGGTGGCAAGAATGTGGGTGGAAAATGGATACTCAATGTGTTTAGTTTGCAAGTAAAAAAATGCAGCACATTTTTCTTCCACCCCCAGGCAGTTTAGTTTTTTTCTACTTTAAGTAAAGATCTAAAAATCCATGCATCATCTTCTCTACCTCTGAACTGATGCATCACCAGTAATGAAAATACAAATAATTAACCATTTTATTATGGAGAATGTAAATAATCTAGATTGTGCTTCACCAACTGATATACGTTATCTTCCCCAGTGAACATTAATTCTTGCCAGTGAAGTTGGCAATGACTGCAATTAAAAAAAAACAACCAACCAAAAAAAACCCAAAGCCCCACAATATAGAAATTAACTTTTGGGTAAAAAAGATGCCAAGTTCTTTACTGATGTACAACACTCCTTTAAAGAATGTATAGCGTAACTTTAGGAGCCACACATGAGCATCTGTAGTATAAAAGGAATAAACCACTCCTGAAACATGGAAAGAAAGTACATTTACCAAAACTGAGAGCTGTTTATTTAGATTAAGTAACTCATTAATACTTGTATCGAAGAGAAACTAATCGATAGTAAAACTCAGAAAATTAAATGAAAAAGTGTGAAATCTTTGGAGGGTCAATGCATGGTTCTGTTATCTTCAACTGCAATTCTGCTACCAACACACCTGGTTCTTCTTGTGGTTTTATGCTTAAACTACAGACCTGAGCCCGGTTATCAGGAGAGGAATTAACCTGCATGGCCTGACTGAAGTTAACAACATTATCTGCTGTAGTGGGAGCTCTTCTCGATAGCAAGCAATGCCAGAATGAGCTTATAGCTGTAGACAAAAGAGAGTGAAAAACAGAAGAGTAAAAATGAAACACGGTGAGGTCCAGCAAACTGCAGATCAGTCAAGGGGAGCGTGCTCGCTGCAAATTTTGGAGTGCTTTTGTGTTTGCCGAGATGGTAGTGGGTTCTTTAAAGAAACTCATCAGGACTTGTAACTAGGGGCTTTTACGTGTGCAAGAGACCTGTGTCAAGAGTCTGTGAGAGTGGTAAGTCTGATCCAGTATTCTGAAGTTGTATATTTGACCTCGGAAATTTAGGTAGTGGATTAGCAAAGAGACACGTGGGTAAATACTTTGTGTTTTTATTAATAATCTCTCTGGTTTTAGATATTCTACAGGAAGTTATAATAAGGTTAAGGAATAGAAAAGATGACTTGTGTTGAACGAGAAGAATCCACGAGGGTAGTCACTACAGTTTATGAAGGGATAAGCCAAGCATATTCATCTTCAAATTTCCTAATAAAACATTGCTCCTATTCACAGTCCTCTTCCTAAGCACACTGCCAACTGAATATAGCTGACATGGTCAGTCCGTCAGAACTAAGAGCAGATGTGCTGCAACTAGTAAGGTTTCTGCTTTTATACCCCTCTCAGACTTAGCTTAAAACAGGTAACCAATTACTTTATCAATTAATTCCATACCTTGGAAGTCCCAGCCACATGACCCATGATGGTGACCAACTAGCATCATATTCATTTTCACTGATGGTACTCAACTGTTCTTCATTAGCTTGGGGCTGTTCTTCTACAATCTGGACTTCCAGGGCTTTCAGGGCAACTACCGAAGAGGCAGCACTAGCTTTCAGCATGGCCACCGCCTCGCTGTGACTTAGGTTAGTCAAATCGATGCCATTATCACCTGTTCAAAGGTGCAAGTGAGAACACATCAGTCTGTCAGAGTCGTTCCTACAAACAGCACCTCCCTGCGTCAGGGCTTCATTTAATACTGTAATTTTTGGAGCTGAGACAAGTCTGAACTAACAGCCTGGGAATGTGAATAGCTCTGAAGCCTCACACTGTCGCTTTGAAACGTTAATCTATTGAACTATTGAGCTGGATTAGTATCATTTATTTCCACATAACACATCAAATGCTGTGGCTTCTATGGTATATCACCCTAAAAACTTGAGACAGAAATTACCTAAGCACCTCACCATCTCGGCTGCAGATGCCACTACATAATTGTTTCCAGTGGTGGATCTTAGGTCTACCCTATCTTTAAAAGGGAAGGCAGAATGATGGAAGGAACAATACAGGCACCACAAAGTAACCAACTCTTGTAGATAATGAGGCTCGACAGAGTGTTTTAGGTCTTTTGCTTTTTCTAACTTGTTTCTAACTCAGAAGAACAAAATGGAATTCAAAAACTACTGGAAAAGTTGGTACAAAACCCAGTCCATTAGAAGAAAGAGCGAGCATCTCTACAAAGATAATCTGGAAAGAGTTGAAGACACTAAAAAAAAGCCACGATTTTTATTTCATTTCAGAATAAATTTTAAAAGCCTCAGGATGAAAACAAAAATGTTATTTACTGTCCAAGAAGTGACAGTCTCCTCTTTCACACAATGTCTCCCTTACCAATGAAAGCCAGAAAAAACAAAGCAAAAATGCAAACACCTGGGTCACATTTGGAACATGACTCATTTTTTGAAAGCTTCTTCCTCCCAGGGAAAGCTAAAGTTGAGGTGCAGCTCAACTTGAAATCACTTCTGTTGCTGCTGTGGCTACTTTAATGTTATACAATGAAAGAGCAATTGTGATTCTTCTATCAAGTGTGTTTTTCATAGTAGCACAGAAAAAGAAAGCATACCCGTTGGTATGTGGGTGTAAATCTCCCTTTCTCAGAAGCATATAAGGATGCTCCCACACTGTTCTTTTTTTAATCTGCAATCTGCAAAGTTTTTTTTCCTAAATTTCTTTCCTAAAACTATGTAATTCTGCGAACTCTGAACTGCAGAGATCCCACAGGCAGTCTTTGTTTCACATACGACACAATATGTTTTAATCATCAAATGCTTTGCTATCGATCAGGCACGACTGCCTTCACCTACGCCGAGTCTCACCTCCACCTCCTGCTTCCCTTCTGCAAAGCCGAGCAACAAGGATGGGTGCTGTAGCACCCCTGAAGACCGGCAAACCCAAGCTATTCCATGGGATATGAAAGCATTCAGGAACCAGGGTCAGCACTGATGTAGCTTTGGGGGTAAATTTAGCACGGGTGAGCTGTGGCCTGTCATCAGAGCATCTCTGCTGTTCAGGTATTATACTGAGGAGCAGACATTCCTCGGACAGCGATGGGGACCAGCCTACCAAGTTAAACACAAAACCAGGATGTGTGCACTACAGTACAAAGCACCACACCAGACCCTCGGCTCAGGGGACTACTGTCACCATTAAAGAATTTAACCAGACATTTCCTGGCTTTATCCGCTTCCCCTGCTATCGTTCTCTAAACATCCCTTTCCTAGAAAAGGTGGAACTGCGATACTAAATACTCTATTTCCATTACTGAAACATGAAGAAAAGCATCCATCAGTGTACTACAGTACAAAGCACCACACCAGACCCTCGGCTCAGGGGACTACTGTCACCATTAAAGAATTTAACCAGACATTTCCTGGCTTTATCCGCTTCCCCTGCTATCGTTCTCTAAACATCCCTTTCCTAGAAAAGGTGGAACTGCGATACTAAATACTCTATTTCCATTACTGAAACATGAAGAAAAGCATCCATCAGTGTTTACTCCAGAGAATGTACTCATCAAACAGCAATCCGAGGCCACCGTGCCACCAGGAAAGCCAAGCCCCACCTCGTTTAATCCTGCCGTCTCTCGCCAAACACCCGTGAGGCTGTACGCTTGTCACGAAGATGGGCAGTTCGCCACTTTTGCTGCCTCTGCCTCCTGCCACTGTCATTCCCAGAGATTCATGTGGCTCTTTTTTCACAGTAATGTGCTTTTCTTGGCATGTAACACACTGGGAGAGATCCTGTTTGAGAAGGGTAAATAACATTGTTAAAACTTAAAAAACAAAACAACACAAACCAAAACAAAATACAACTAAATACACCCCAAAGCTATACTTTGGCACTTTAACAGAATGGTTTAAAAGAATTAAGTAGTTCAAATCAGCTTCAGCTGGATTTCCTCCAGGTCAGAAAAAAACCAAAAACCAAAAACCAAAAACCAAACCAAAACCAAGCCACTTATGTAGATACTCATCTTGAATATCTCCCTCTATTTTTTCTTAGCATCCTACACTGGAATAGGCTAAATTTTAGGACTGCTCTACAAAACCATATGGTCAAAAGAGACACAAACCAAAACAAATCTTTTGATGTCTTGGTGAACATCAGCATTACCTCATTTGTCAGTAGAATATGGCCCAGAACTACAAAGAAGCTCCTAAGAAATGAAAACACACGTGTTTTCATGCTGAAAAAGAGAGACCATTTAATGCCCTTATACCTCATGTTTTCTTTCACAGCGGCTATGTAGAATCTCCCAGAGCACAAAGTACTAAGGCAAATCAATGCTACAGGCTGGTAATGGGTGCCTTGTGCAGGGTCCCTAATGATCACGATGAAGACCCAAACTTGAAGCAAGAAGAGGTCCAGTATTTCATTTTCTAACTCCTGAATTATAAAGTTTAGCCCGTATTTAGTTTTGCTCCATCAAAAGGATCTAAACCTGAATCAAACTATATTTTATTTGCTGAAGCTCTTCCTCTTCAGGGTATTTAGGGATGCATATAAACCACTGCATATATACCTATACCAGCATCTTAAATTAACAGAATATTTGCAAGGAATCCAAAATAACAGATCACAGAATCACTAAGGTTGGAAAGGACCTGTAAGATCATCAATTCCAACCATCAAACACCACCACCATGCCCGTTAAACCATGTCCCACAATGCCTCATCCACACATTCCTTAAACCCCTCCAGTGAGGGTGACTCCACCACCTCCCTGGGCAGCCCATTTCAATGCCTCACCACTCTCTCGGTAAAGAAATTTTTCTAATATCCAGTCTAAACCTCCCCTGCCACAACTTGAAGCCAGATGAAATAACCTGGGAGATTCTTCTAACTACAAATATTTATTCCCCTGCCCTCTCTTGGAAAATGTCAACACTGCTTTCTTCGACTTCCAATGCCATGTGCTCCTTCTGAGTCAGTATGCTCCTCGCATATACGTGTTAATCACATATGTAGCTATATGTATACATACCATAGTTTATAAAGACAGCTCCTTTTTAAGTCTTCAGGCTTTAGGACTAACTGGCTGATGCCATACAATTATATAAACAGTTTTTAAGCCACAAGACTTCTAAGCCAACAGTAGGTTAATGAGAGGTAAAGATAAATGGTGTGAAACATGGGAAATGTCCACTTGTGGTTACATGGGACTTCCCACTTCGAAAGAGCCCATGGGTGTTATTGATACCTGAGGGAAATCAGCTCAGCCAACAGATCGACTTTGGAACTGCGATATGAACACAGCCCATGCTGGCAGATGAAAGTGGGTTCAAGCTCTGATATAGATGAGCTGTAATCATTGTGTTGATATGGCCTAACGTTGCGGCAAGTACTAACAGCCACTAACTGTATTCAGGAGCCTCACCTGTGTCCCTCGGGACGTAGCTTCCTAGAGCCTCACTTGTTCTTTTCTGAAATTACCCAAACTTTTAGACGAAAATACTATCAACACATGCAAATCCTCCTAATAGAAGTATGACATTAAACAGTGATGCCAACAGAGTGGACAAGAGGAAAGGTGGCTTGGTTGACGTGGTCAACATGACAATTATTTCACAAATCAACTTCTCAACAGTGAGAAGTTGTATTTTTCCAACTACAAGAACATCTCAAGCACGGGCTTTATTTCTGTAGGTCTTCTGGGTAACGTGACACTAGTTTCATGAAAGTCTGTTCGTTCTGCCCTTCTCCCAGCTCGACCCTACAAAACTCAGCAGTTTTGCAGCCAGCACTGCTGGCTCATGGAGGAGATAACACTTCCCTCCAACATGCTCTTTATATGCCCGGTGGTGTGCTCCACATGTCCTGTCCTTGCTGGCTGCAGCCAGCAGAGCAGCAACCAAAAATAATGTTCTTGAATGACAGGTCTCCCATGAAGCCGTAACACACGAGCCACTTAGACAAGGTCTAACAACTACAGCTGTATAAGCTCAGAGAACTTGCTTTTTTCATTGCAGTAAGCAAATCCAAAACATATTGAAAAGCTGTTGCATATCTTTTGTTCCCATTCCAGACATGATGCAGGACTTGGTACTTTGAAATTGTCTTTCTTTTTTTAAATAAATAAATAAATAAATAAAAAGGTAGGTAAAAAAGAAGACACAACCCCTCCTTCCAATCTTTCCTTGCTACACACTTAGACCACCACAAGACTAAAACTGTATTTATACCTCTTAGAAAGAGAAACACCAACCTTATGTGAGTTGGGTCTGGTGTGAAACAGCTGCTGGGACTGGTGTTGGTGTGAGTTGCTGTTGTGAGTCCCCGTGTCTCGGATAATACTGACTGTCTGTGACTTCAGGGGCCTAGAGATGATCAAATTCACTCTCTCCCCACTAGCCTGTTGAATACATAAAACAAAGTAATGAAGTTGATAGGATATTGATTAATAGCGGGGGGGGGAATGTATGATGAAATATGAAACAAGATAACAGCAGAATTTGTCTTCCAGTTCCTGGGGGTGCCACAAACTTCCTAGACTGTACAGTCCCTTACTTGCTTCTTGCCGCAATTCCAGAACAGAGGGGATATTAACGCTCCTGCTTTTCCCCTGGTGTTATATCTGTATCAACTGGAAATCCTTTGCCAAAAGGACTGTTTCTCACTTTGTGCTATCAAGCTTCAAACACTAAAAATCACCCAATTCCATTTGCAGCTTCTGCAAACTTCTGTAACACATAGTAATAAATGAAAGAAATGCCCACATGATGGCTCCAGGCAGATTTTGGTCAAAAGCTCTGAACACCTCTGGTATTTCCCAAAGACACTTCCAAGAAAGATGGTATATATAAGCAGACCATCAAATTCTGGAGTTTGGGGAACATCAGGAAACTCAGATACCAGATGTTAAATGAAACATCAACTCTTTCTATTGCAACAAAACCACGCCTCAATAGATGAAAATTCACCAGTGTAAAATTCTGACCACTTCACTGCATCAAAAAATGGGGAAACTGAAATTACAGTTCCCAAGATCATTGTTATTTCCCTTTAACTGACATGGAAGCTCATAAAATGATACCTGAAACTAATATTTACTCTCATCTGTATTGCAGCTCTCTATGTGGTGCTGGGTTTACAGAGATGACTGCACTAGACTGCAAGAACCTGCTACTGGTCTATTCCAACTTTCATAAAAAAAAACAAACAAAAAAACCCAAAAAACACAAAAAACCCCAAAACCACCCCCCCCCCCAAAACCCCAACAAATTTTCACCACCATCCAGTCACCAGGACGCAGCAACATGCTGCAGCTGTTTCCTTACAGACTGGAAGACAGACATGGAGTAATGGTTTTCCTGTGGGAACAGGGAAGGGTCATATGTCAAAATGCATCAGGCTTTGGGTAATTTTGTGTCCATAGCAGAGCCAAACATTTGCAGTAGCCCTTTCTTGAACATTCAGAAAATGAATTTTACTGCACAGGACTCATGGAAGACCTATTTTTTTCTTCCCAGCTGCTATCTGTTGCTTCTACCAAGTCTGACAAATCACTTTCCTGTTTTAACCTCCATTCCATGTGTAGGTAAATCAATACAAAACAAAGCCTACTTTTATAGAGCTTACTGAGAGATTAAAGCCACAGTACATACATAAATATATTTATATTTCTCTTTTTTCTTCTGCTAAGCAATAGGCTATATGGTACTCTCCTTGCTCACATGAGCAGTCTTCTAACCTTCAGGCTGTAGGCCAGGGAAGACTAATGCACTTTTCACTTCTGAGGAGGTGAAGTTCATCTGCCAGGTGCTAAAGCAGACCTTCTTTCACACTACTATTTCCAGAATATAAATCACAGCAAATTGCATCGCTGCAGGCTTTTAGGTGTTACACAAACTGTCCTGTCCAGGACAGACTCTACCCCAGGCTTCACCCAAGAAATAAAGCTGAGCTAAGGACTTGAGTAAGGAACGCAAATTACCTGTATAACCTGAGCAGCAAGCTCGGGTGTCCCATGCTTCAAGTCATGTCCATTGATTGCAAGTACACGGTCATTGCTGCAGAGCCTGCCGTCTTGAGCAGCCAACCCCCCTTCCAAGAGGTCGAGAATGAAAACTCCCGGCTCGTCTGTTCTGCGTACAAGTTTAATGCCAAGCTGCTCGCTGGAGTCGCGTTTGTGCAGCGTCACTTGAAAGCTGTCTTCCCGCAAGGAGCTGGTGGTGTCCGCGTGGTTGTGTGTGCGGCCGCCGAACCGCCTCTCTCGCAGCACGGTGAGGTGCAGCACCGAGCAAGGCTGGGAAAGCACAGCTCGAGCGTGGTTGTGAGACACGTTGCTTATGTCAAAGCTATTGACCTGCAAAACGACGACAGCAAAAAAAACCAGAATGATATTTTCATGTGTTTAATTGTTCCTGGTTATGGAAAGTCCTTTCCAAACTAAATTCAGAGCTCACTGCAAAACCAACCTTGGAGCAACCTACATATGTGACCCTACCAGGCTTACTCTCTCATCCTCCCATCCTCTCCTGCAAACTCACTTTGGCTGCTCAATCTACAAGCCTATTTTTAGTTTGGAAAAGACCCTTAAAATCATTGAGTCCAACCGTTAACCTAACACTGCCAAGTCCACCAGTAAACCTTGTCCCTAAGCGCCACCTCTACATGTCTTTTGAATACCTTTGGGATGGTGACTCAACCACTTCCCTGGCAGCCTGCTCCAATGCTTGAACACACTTTTGGTGAAGAAAATTTTCCTAATATCTAATCTCAACTTCCCTGGTGCAACTTGAGGCCTTTTCCCACAAAGGTGACAACACCTAACAGTGAACACTCTCTGTTGTCATAGTCCAGGGTCTTTGTTCTCCTGGCCTTCTATACTTGTCTTCCTCAGATCTCAGACAAGAACTTTACATGTGCTTTCAGTGTCAAGCTCAGCATCACTTAAAACTATAAAATAATAGCTATAAAAAGAATACATCCAAATCTCTGAAGAAAACTTATGTCTAACAATATGCAGTGCTTCTACAATGCGAAAAATTTTTTTAAAAAAAACCCCTTAAAATCCAGGATAATGAAATTTATTCATTAAAACAGTAGAAGAAGGTGGCTGTACTAGAAAAAAAAAAAAAACTTAAAATCCAGGATAATGAAATTTATTCATTAAAACAGTAGAAGAAGGTGGCTGTACTAGTCCTCAAGTCTTAGCATTAACTCAGAGATTTTCCACCGACTGCGACTAGGTCAGAGTTTCAGACTTATAAACTGTATCACTCAAAACTCAGTTGTAAATGAAGAACAGATTAAACTTTCCCTCCCTCTAAACAAGAATTGTGTTTGTTATGTGGCCCACTGATACAAAGATCAGTAACCTTCAGTTATTTCTTGCACTATAAAGTTAAGATGAAAAGTGACAGTGCAATGAGATTTGGCAGAAAACATGAGCACCACAAAAACCAGCACAAAATCTGTATTTGCCTTGTTCGGTACGAAGGCGTTCAAAGTTAACACTAAAACTTCATCCTTAACATGTACTATTGTGCCCTGATGGAGGAACCTCTGCCCCGTAATTTCAGCAGATAGAAACTAACACCAAATGGACTACACTGACCTGCCTTACCTAAGCCTTATAACGGTCCCCACTGCAGCTTAAGTAAGTAAAAATAATGAACTTGCAGCTTCCTACCATCTAACAGCAATATTTACACTTAAAAAAAAAATAGGAAATGACCCAGAAATCTATGTACAACAGCCGCCACATTTACATCGCACATCTGAGTTGGTCAATGCCAAACAACCTGGCCGTGGTGGTTTCAGCACGG
The DNA here is from genome assembly GCA_000699545.1 of Podiceps cristatus. NCBI lineage: Eukaryota > Metazoa > Chordata > Aves > Podicipediformes > Podicipedidae > Podiceps > Podiceps cristatus. The sequence goes on from KL272977.1 coordinate 21,225, forward strand.
CGAAGGGGCAGCCGTACCCACCGGCAGCCTCCTCTGTGAGAGGGGGAAGTAGCCCTCCCTCGGCCACCTCCACCCTCCAGCCTGATGCCCAGTACGAAGCTGCTGCTCCCGGCACCGCTGCGAGCTCAGACACCAAACCACAGCTGTGTGCTGGTCTGATACTGCCTCAAGACAGGCTGTAACCTTGGGCAGAGGGAGAGGAGGCATAGCCAGGAGAAATAAAATTTAGAGCTGTCACCAGCAAAACCCACTAGGGCTCATCTGTCAGAGCCCTTAAATTAAATCTAGTTTTATTTTTAGCTGTTGCTAGCTAAAGTAAATACATAAAATATGGAAGCATTCAAAGGGCACAGAAGAATATATGCAATAAAATGTAATTCTTTCTACAAGGCAGTTCACAATTTCAGAATAAAACAGCCTTAGCATTTCTTGGGGAAAGCAATTCTCATTAGGACATGTTTTACATGAATTACAGTCACAGTCCAGCACAAAAAAAGGGGCAATTTGTAGAGCACTTTGAAAATGTTCGGCACCTATCTATACCTCGCAGACAACATGGGATTTTATGTAGCTGCTACTAAATGCTGTTCCCTCAAATCTTGAAAGGGTAATACTTCTTGTTTGGCTAGGCAAGAAAATGCTGAGTTTCACCTCGCAGTCCTTTCTGGCTTTCTTTTAGTCCTTTACTGCTCATAAAAGCCTTTGAAGACATTTTCAGAAATATCTGACTGAAGTGCGTACACTGAGCTGTGCCTAACTCTGCACTTAATTACATCTGGCAGAGACTGAGCCTGGTCGTTTTAATACAACAGTACAACAGCTCAGCACCTGCACAGGTAAATTCAAAGCAATAAAGATATTGTATCTTCCAAAAAGTTTGGCTTTTACCTCCTGTACCTCTCCCTCACATGACAGAAGGACTCTGATAGACACCCCCCCCACCCCCCAGCATCTGACAGCCCTAGTGCCAGCACATCAATAGAGAAGACTAACGGCAGCTTATAAATCCTATTTATAGTCAATTTATTGCCACTTACGCCTTTGGAAACTATAATTGACACCTGCCCAAACAGTAAGGATTTCCAAAGCTTCACTGGAGCTCAAGCTCCCTATTCTGGCAACCAAGGAGAGCCCTTGAGCATTGAAATAAATTAGGCAGCATTCAATCAGTGTCTGCAACTGCTTGTTAAAAAGGCAACGTTTTGGAAACCTCTTGGGTTACTTTCTTGGCCAGCCATTATGCTAACACTTCAAGATTGGAATAAGGCGTGTTTCTCAAAAGGGACTTTATTTTCTGAAGTGCAAACTAATTTCATTCCAAGGGTAACTACAGCATTTAAGTTACTTCTGTCCCTTGATTTTTTTTTTTTTAAAAAAAAAAAAGTGAAATGAAAAGGCTGATTCTAATTTTGGACTGATCTTAGGCTATCAGAACAAAAGCAAACACTGCTACTGAAGTCATTTTGAAATGATGGTAATTTATTTGTTTTGGGTGAAATGATGAAAAACAGAAAAAAGGGAAAAAATATAGCACTCAGTTCTTAAGAGTCTTATAATGAACCCCTTCCCCTAACATAAAATTAAAACCCCCAAATTAATAGATTTTGATCTTTTTACACGGTCTGTGGCTGATTACTTAAAACTGTTACCAAAATGCACACTGGATCACCAACTTTAATTGTTTGTTTACTTTTTTAGAAAAATATTTAGAGCATCTTTCTTCAAATCATGTCCAGTGAGGAGTATCACTGACTTTTTTACACATATTGAAAAATGCAGGTCAACTGCCTAGGCTATTGGAAGGTAACAGTGAAGCCAGATTAAAATAACAGTTTAGATGAAGCCATCCTTACAATCCACAAATTGCTTTTTACATAGGACAAATTATGCCCACTTGTTAGCCAGAAGTAACCTTGGGTTCCTTCAGAAAGCAAGCATGAAGTTGAAATAAAGACCAAGTCCCACAACATTTAAAAACAGAAGAACAAACTCATATTTTAAACATTGATAAGAGATGCTACGGAGGAAAAATAATTCCAGGTACTGGTCCAACAAACAACATAAACCATCATAGCCAAAAGTGCTAGAACAACAGGCTCTGCTCTGAATATTAATTTGCCTTCCAACTGATAACTGCAAAGCTAACATTTACACAACATAGTCCAAGAAGGAAAATCTCCCATCTCGTTTAACATGCAGTTCTGCGAAGACTGAATGGAAAGCAAGCAGAGAGAAAACGTAATTAGGTTCCATACTTGCAGTATTTGGTCTCCAGCAAGAAGTCTTCCATCTCTGGCAATGATCCCATCTCGATAAACTTCCTGAATGACAATGTTGATCAAAGGCGTTTCATTGCCACCCACTATGCTAATTCCTAATTCGATATAAGGATTGGACCGATGAATTTCAATAGTAGTGATCTCTCCTTCAGGTAAGGTAGGTGGCTGTTGATTTGCTGCCAATTATTTTACAAAAAGAAAGATGATTAATATCCTTTATACCTCATTCACTTTCAATAAAGCAAATCACCAAAGGACAATGTAGACAGGCCACAGAACAATGGTTTAACAACAAATAAAACAAGAACAATTGGGTTAGTTCCACTACTTGTTGGAACACCTAGCTCATTACAAACAGCTCTCTAATGACTTAGTAGCATCCATGCTTCTTGAAATGGGGTTATTTGCATTGGAAAAAGGTATTCTCAATCCTTTTGTACCTGTCCTTTATAATTAATTTCACACACTTTATTTCCAATTTGACCACATTTGATGATGATAATAAAAATGTGTTTTGGGGCTTACCCCACGGAGCATGACTTGGTCATGCCCTTCGTTAGCTGGTCTCAAAACTGCACTAGGAGCTGCCATTGAGCTACCGAGTCAAGAGAAGGAGCCCATTTCTGAAGCAAGCGTGGAGACAACTAAAGAGGAAAAAGGGGGATGCTAAAAGATGGCATATACAGAGGAGAAGGAAGGGGACAGGACCACCTTCCTCAGTAGTAAGGCTCAGTGCTTCCTCTCTAAAATCCCAGATGCTAGAGATGTTACTGCTCGTTCGGTGCAGATGGATGCAGGAGTTACTCAGCTGCCTTTTCGTTCGAGCAGGACAGCACTCCATGTGTGGGAAGGCTGCTGATCCGGGTGAAGGGGAGGAGGGAAGAGGGGAGAAGATTATCTTAGAAACAAGTTTTGTAATCTTAGAGTAAATATACTCCTTCCGTCTCGCTGCAAGGCCAGCGCTACTAATAGATTAGCATGAACTGCTGCACCATGATATGATACACGATGATACAGCACCACGACATCTAGCACACACTCCGAGACATTTCTTTCCTTCCTAACTGTGACCTTATCCCAGCTGTATTTTTGCACATAACCAAAACCCACTAATATTTCTCCAGGAATCAAAAGAAAAGAACAGAAAATTAAGATGCATATTCACGGTTGGCAAGAGACAAGCTCTGACACCACAAATGTTTCCACATCTGATAAAAGAAACTTGAGAAGATCAGTGATGACATACTGTCTGCTACTGTGTTCTCCTCAAAAGGTGGATTGTCGATACCAGGCTCGTCTGTCCATGCAGGAAGGGCGGGCGAGGTGAAGCTCTGCTCAGCTGGCACTATTCCCTGATCTGCATCCAGAGATAAACTGCTAGGCTGCTCCGTCCCACCGGGACCACTCTCGGCCTCTGCTTCTGCTTGCAGCTTGCTCGTTTTCCTTCTCTCCAGAGCAACCCTTCGATGAGAAGCCCCAGGACACCTGTGAAGACATTTATTTCATGCATCAACCCTGCAGCAATGTTTGTAGCACAAAATGCCCAAGTATTCCATCAAGGGAAATCAGTCTTCTTCAAAGCCACAGCTTTAAACTAATCATAAAATATATCAAACACATTGGATTTTAAGGCCAAAATATATTTTAGTGGACAGAACCCCAAACCAATACTGCCTTCTTCACAAAACTACTACTATGCAGTTTTTTCGCCATGAACTAAATGTGCTATAACATCTTCTGAATGTGGACTTACTCTGTTATGTACATTTCAGTTTCTGGAAGATAACCTTGCTGAAAAGATTAAACAGGACTGGCATAAAATTCCACAGAAGAGAAGCCCCCTTCAAAGCTGCATTTGGAGACCCACTGAAGCAATCTTTTGTCGTCTTAGTAAGTCAAGACAAGGAAGCATCACATTTTCCTGGGGTCATTCAGGGGAGGAAAGAGATGAAAATGTTACCTGTTACCTACATTGCAATCTAAGTGTTAAAATAACAAAAACAAACAAACAAAAAAGGCAAAAAAAAAATCTTGTCAAGGAGTTTGTAGGAAAAGTTTAGCAAAAGTAACAGCTCTGCTCGTCATCTCCTTTTGAATCAGTAGATGTTTCATCCTCCTCCTGTCTCCTCTTTTCTCCCTGATTTCTCGCAGGAGGTGCAATTTTTTGCTTTCCCTCATGTAAAAATGCTCCATCAGCATTTCGCACTCTTCACTATTAACTCACTTTTGAGAGTTCCCATTATTCTTAATGCAATGATCTTTTTGCTTACGTTCAAAATTCTACAGTAGTTTATGGCAAAGAAGGGTTGCAATGATGCAAATTCATTGTAAGCCTTTGTTTATTGAATGGTCCTACATTTACATGCAGATAATTGGATGCGGACATCAATCTTGCATCTGCCTGTGTGACAGTTTTGCCAGCGTCTGTTATTTCACTTCTTACAGTATTTGATGTTGTATTTTAACAGTGTCAGAAAAAAGGAACAATGGTCTTGAAAGGACTCCCTGTTTGGGAACCTGACAGGTTGTTATAACAAAAGAAGAAATGCTTTATTTTTGCAACAGGAGAAGTGAGTTAACAGAGGAAATGACAGCAAAAGTCTAACGATGTCCTAACTTGTTAAACCAGAATGTTTTGAGAATCACAATTATGTTCTGACATTCTGTGAAGGGGATTTGATAATTATATGGTTAAGACTGTTTTGGTGTGAGGGATTTTGAAAAAATGTTATTCAACTCCAAAGAATGTTGATAAAGACACCTGTATAGATTGTGATCTCTAGCACTGTATAAAATTATATATATGTATGTGTATATATATATAAACATGAAATATATGTTTAGAAGAATGGCATAAGGTAACCCAAATGTGCTGTGAGATATGCATAAATACATGAATTAGAGACAGTTCACATTATGAAACAACACAAGAAAGCATTTCTCGGGGCCTTTGTCAAGGCAACATGTTTTACACCTGCTGGTCATCTTATTCTTCAAAGTTACAAAAATGCAAGCCTGAAAGGTGAAAATTCATTGAATCATAGAACAGTTTCGGTTGGAAGGGACCTCTAAAGGCCATCTGGTCCAAACCCCCTGCAGCGAGCAGGGACATCGGCAACTAGATCAGGTTGCTCAGAGCCCCGTCCAGCCTGGCCTTGAATGTTTCCAGGGA